>MKEJ01017516.1:0-14277 GCA_001753735.1 Embelia ribes
GGCATTATATGGACGGCCGTGTAGATCCCCAATCGTTGGATGGAGTTCAAACAATTATTATTGTTGGGATCGAATGTTGTTCAACAGACATTGAAAGTAGTAAATATGATCAGACAGATATTAGTGATAGTACAAAGTTGTTAGAAGAGTTACACGATAAGAGGAGGCGCCCGTTATCTTTTGAAGAGGGAGACCATGTGTTCCTCAAGATCTCACCTTGAAAAGGGGTAATATGTGATTTGGGAAGAAGGGAAATTTGTCGCCGAGGTTTATGGGACTGTTCAAGATCATCGAGAAGGTTGGGAAATTGGAGTACCATTTAACTTTACCACCACAGTTTGAGAATGTACACCCCATCTTTCATGTGTCGATATTGCGAAAATATGAGTTGGATCCGTCTCACATGATTGATTATTCTGATTTGACTGTGAAGGATGATGTGACATACGAGGTACAACCATTGACTATAATGGATCGCCGTGAAAGGGTGTTATGAGTAAAGGTGATCCCTCTTGTACTCATACTATGGAAGCTCCATAGAGTCGAAGAACAGACGGGGAGCGTGAAGTATAATTGCGAAACAGACTTTCGAACTTGTTTACAGGTATGACTTAAACTTCGGAGACAAAGTTTATTTTTCGGAGGAAGAACTGTAAGGCCCTGTAATGTAAAACTTAAATAAGCTATAAACTATGAGGACTAAAGAGGTAATTTAACAAGAGTTATCTAAAAACTAATTATTTTCTCAAACTCTTACGTTATTTTCTTTTCGCATTCTCAAAATAAATACAGAAGAGGTGAGAAGAAGAGAAGAAAGGATAACTCTAAATCTCCATGATCCGATAGAAGGAGAACTTCGAGAGATGATCTACATGCAAATTCAGAATCCCCCTCTCTCCGTTCTCGCCTTATTAAGGTAAGTTTCAACTACTATTTTATCCAATTGTTCATGCCCGTTCTAGCCGTAATCATTAAAAAAAATTGTTCTAAAGGTTGATTCGTTGTTAAAATATAGTTTTCTAATGAAATTAGTACTCAATTCTGAAAAAACACTTGATCATAATAAGGTACGTTGCGAAAACCTCTTAACAATACTATAACAAAAATTGTATGATTAAAACTGTGGAATTTGGGGCATACTATCCACTAGCGTTGTTGGCATTTTTCCTGAATATTTTGAGTTTTATTTTAACCCCTCTATGTTTTAAATTAAATTTTTCTCAAAGTATGAAAATCATATATAAATGAAATATCTTTTCAACGATATATTATAAGCATCAATCAAATTTATGATTTGAGAGATATTATCAAAATACCAAACTGCTGTCACATTTTTTGATGTTCTATTGGAGACCTGAGCATTCCAGGCCTTATTTTGACCTTTCTACGCTTTAAATTAAATTTTATTTTAAAGTACAAAAATCATAAAGAAATGAAACATCTTTCTAATGGTATATCATAGGCCTCAATCGGATGTACTATTTGAGAGATATTATCAAAATACTAAATAGATGTCAAGTTTTTTGTTGTTCTGTTAGCAACCTAAGCATTCTGGGCTTTATTTTGACCGTTTTATGCTTTAAATTAAATTTTCTTCAAAACTTTAAAGTCATAGATAAATGAAATATATTTCTAACGATATATCATAGGCATCAATCAGATTTACTGTTTGAGATATATTATCAAAATACAGAGCTACTGTCATATTTTCTGCTGTTCTATTAGGGACCTGAGCACTTCGGGCTTTTTTTTTATCCTTCTACACTTTAAATTAAATTTTTCTTAAAACACAAAAGTCATCGATTTTTTTTGAAGACAAATAACTTGCTTTTAGTTAGTAACCTAATTAACTGGTTAGAAATCTTCTAGGCTAATATTTGGTCTGGGTATTGTAATAGGTATGAGTGTTGGAAGTTTTGGGAGTAAGCTTGGTTACTCGTGAGGATGGTTGTTTTGGCTGTTGAATTACATAATGATGAATTTACGTTGGAATAAATTATATGATGGATGAAATTAAATACCAAATCATATTAAGATGCAATAGTAATGTTAATAACTAAATTGAGAGTTTCTATTTGGAATTTGGATGAAAAGTTGATTTACTTGGAAATTGATTGAAAAAAATAAAAATACGTCACTATATAAGAATGCTTGAATCATTAGAACTTGTTAAGAGTCTATTGGATGAGATTATTATGGATGACAACTTAGAATGTCTTGAAGTAGACCAAGTGCCTATTGAGGACTCTTATGATTAAGTACCTATTGAGGACTCTCATGACCAAGTACCTATAGAGGACTCTCATGACCAAGTGCTTGTTAAGGACTCTCATAACCAAGTGCCTATTGAGGACTTTTATGATCGAATGCCTGTTGAACACTCTTATGACCGAGTGGCTATTGAGGACTCTTTTGACTGGGTGCCAATTGAGGAACTACGTATTAAACCTTTGCGCACAAAACATTGGAAAGACAAATATTCTGAGTTGGTTGGCAAGTAGTGTTGATGGATGACTATTGATCATTGGTTGTATATGTATATTCATAGTGTACATATACATGGCATGGTGGTATACTTTATGTAATTTATTTTTTATTTCAATATTCCAATAGAAATGAATTCTTTTGTGACTCGTACCTATTTGGTTGCTTTTGTACTAATTTTCTTCTAAATGCCATGTATGATCAAATATCAGGAATCATGGGAATCGGGCTTAGGGAGGAGCCGAAGCTCACTCGGGTGTCGTCACTTTGATTTTTTTTTTTTTTTTTATGTTTTATTTAGACCATTGTAGACCAATGGTCAAGACATTATTATTTTGATATTTTTTAATACAGTTGTAACGCCAAGAACATATTAATAAGGCCTGGAGAATTATGTTTCATTATGGGATTCCATTCATTTCATTTATAAGGCATATTTTGTTTTAGAATAGTCTATAGAAATTATGATGGTTAGTTAGTGCCATTCTTGGAGTTGTTTAGAAATTTTGGGAGTTACAACTTTCCCTTCTTCCCAAATTGCATTACCCCTTTTCAAGGAGAAATCTTGAGAAATACATGGTTCCCCTGGTCAAAGGATAATGGATGTCTTCTTTTATCAGCGTAACTCTTTTGATGACTCTGTACCGTCACTAATCTCTATCTGATCACATTTACTACTTCTGACGTCTGTTAAACAATATCCGGTCCCAGCAACAATGGTTGTCTAAATTTTATACAACATATCGGGGATTTATATGGCCGACCATACAATGCCTCAAATGGTGTCATCTTAATCCTCGAATGGTAGCTGTTATTGGATGCAAACTCAGCTTGGTGTAAGTAATCTTCTTAGCTTCCCCCAAAATCGAGCACACATGCTCGTAACATGTCCTCCAACATCTGAATGATTTTTCCGATTTGCCTATATGTTTTGGGAATGATAGGTAGTACTCTTTGTCAACCTAGTGCCCATGGCATTTTGCATACCCTCCCAAAATTATGACACAAACTTCGGATCCCGATCGGATACAATAGTATAAGGTATACCATGAAACTGAAAGATTTCCTTCACATACATTCTCGATAGCATTTATGCTCCATCTCCATTCTTAATAGGCAAGAAGTACGTAGATTTCGTTAATCTATCAATAATTACCCATATAGTATCCTTCCTGCCTCTCGACCTTGGTAATCCACCAACAAAATCCATTGTAATGTAATCCCATTTCTATTTCAGTATCTCGAGTGGTTGCAACTCACCACCCATCTTCTTCCTATCCTCTTTGACCTGTGACACATCAAATACCGTACCACAAACTGAGCAATGTCCCTCTTTAAACTCGGCCTCCAATATGTACGATTTAAAATTATGATACATCTTGTTTCCGTCGGCACATACAAGCGACCTCGGTATCTCAATTCTCCGCGGTCCCCGCATTACCCCACTGGGATTCGATAACTCTTTCAACCAACTCGGGTTGTACGATCATAACACTCAATGTAATCCGTTCCCCGCCATAAATGAACTCATTACCAATAAGGTCCAATCCGAACTTGCAGAATGTCATCATGGCATTCCATTCATCATAGATAAGATATGCTAGGGTATAATGAGTTTTGCGGTTCAATGCATCGAATACCACATTTGCCTTTCATGGATGAAACTAGAGGTCAAAGTTGTATTGCTCCAAATACTCCATCCATTGTCTCTGCCTCATATTTAAATTGCACTGTGTGAATATGTATTTGAGGCTCTTATGATCGGAGAAGACCTTGAACTTCTCCTCATACAGATAGTGTCTCCAAATCTTCAACGCGAATAAAACTGTTCTCAGCTCCATATCATGCATCGGATAATGTTGCTCGTATACCTCAACTGTCTAGAAGAGTACATGACTAACCTCTCTATCTCCAACACACATCCCATGCTTTCTTTCTATGCATCGCGATATACCGCATATCTCACTCCCCTTTCTGAAATGATCAACACTGAAGCTGTGATCAATAACTTGTTTAGTAAACGAATTCTCATAAATTTTAGTACAAACTATAATTTAATATATACAATACAAATTTTTTTTCACCTTTTTATCTGTAAAATAAAACTTTAAGTTGTCAATCATAGCACGAGAGAAAACGGGACTAGGGAATCTGCCTTACAGTAGTGACAACCAATTGTCTATTGTATTACAGTCGCCGATTTTTGAAATAACAGTTGAGATTATACAAATTTTATTTATTTATTTATTCTTTTAAAAATTCATATATTTAATCTCAATTGCTTATTTAAAAATCAACGACCGTGATGCAATAGTAACAGTCTGCTCCCAGTTCCAGAGAAATATACAGCCGGACAGAAAACTTTATCAGAAGATAACTTTTGGGAATAGGAAAAATTAGACAAGAGGACAAAGAATGCGACTTACAAATCAAAGCAAGTTTCTTGCAGGGCCCTGAGAATTATACAGACTCTTTTCTATTTTTTCATATTCAAATCACTTTTTGTGTTACACTGTAGACAAATAATTGAAGGACACCTATTTTGTAGACATCGCCAATTGGAATTCTAGTCATCATTCCTTGACTATGCCCCACTATGAATTATTTATTTATGTATAGGAATATATTAAGTCGCCGGATCGTAGTGGGGGAACGGGAGTGAAAATAGGAACGGAAGTGGGAGCAAAAATGTAAGCGTGAAAGAATTAAGCTTGTAAGCCAAAAATTTGTGATAATGGGAGCAAAAACAGTAACAAAAGCATCACCTATCTTAGAATGATGTGATTTATCCGTGATTATCTTTTATATTATCATAAATCATTCTGTCCTAAATGGAAGGCCGAATGGATGGATTGCTACCTAAGGGCCCAACTTGCCCATTTTAGGATCTACCTATAAGTTTTATATACCATCGATATATTAATGTATATTCTTATACCTGTATAAACCATAACATATGTAAATATGTCATCTTTCAAAGTCTACTAGAGTAAAAATATTTATACGCCTGCGGTTTAAAAGAAAATTAAGTATGAGATGATAAAAGAACTATAGCCGTAAACTAATAAAAAATTATAGTTTACGTTTTTTGTTGTGGTTTTATATTAACCTATACCGCTTAAAAAATAATTAACAAACATTATCTAATAAAAACTTTAGAATCTTTATATTTTATTTTTTATGTTTTTAAATTATGAGATAAAATTTGTTGATTAAGCAATAAATATATATAAAACCATAAACAGGAACCCTTAAATTAATCCATGTAATGCAGTTTTCTTGTTTTTTTAATTAAATGATAGCTAAATTAATACAAAAGATTTAATTCATAATTTAAAGTTTAAAAAAAAATATACATTTAACAATATCTACTCTTTAATTGAAGCATGACATAATACTTGTTGATTAACTTAAATATTAGCTAATATAAAACCGTAACAAAAAAGTAAATGGTTTGTTGTTATGGTCTTATATTAACTAAAACTGAAACCAATCAATAAATATTATACTATATAATTCTTCTAGTGTTTACTTTTTTATATTTGAAGTTTGAGACAATGTCATAGAAAGTTATTAAAGAGCCGTTCATGTCACTAAAACTACATTTGTAAAATTACACACTAAAATATAATATATCGTGTGGAACTTTTAAAATTTAGGGGAGAGGCTAAAGTGGTGTTGGGGTTACAAATCAACCGAAAATAAATCAAGTTGTGGCCTATTCAGGCTCGATTTACTTGTTTGGAAGGTCTGCTTAGATTCCGCTTGTTTATTTAACGAATTCTATTTTTTTATTCAAATTCGGCTCGTATAAGTCTGAGCTGAGCTCGAGCTAGTTCATGATTATGTTGCGTATTTTGAATTTATAGATATTATTACTTGTTATTCATCTATTAAACATTTAAACAATTATTAACGTGAATCTCTTGTTATATCACCAATTAATAACAAGTACTAATGGATATATTAATAATTACAAAATTATATAATTTTTTGAACTTAATATTTTAACTATAAAAGGATAAAATTATTAAAAATGTATCATTCAGCTAAGAGGATACATTTATTTATTTATTTATCAAATTTTATATGAAGTATATGTGTTTATTTATGTAAACTAACTCCTCTAATTTATTTATACATATATATATATATATAAACATAAATATACGAATCAAACGAGTCCAAGCCTTTAAAGAGTTGAGTCGAGATTTGTTCAAACTCAACTTATTTATCTAAAAAATTTTATTTTGTTGTTCAGGCTCAGCTCATTTATTAAATAAATGAGCCAGGATTGAGCCTTTACCTAGCCAAGCTCTAGCTTTTTTATTGGACCGCCATGACCACATACCCATATGTATGTAGCCATATGCAGATCCTATTCTAGCCATAGAATCTGAATATATATATATATATTTTTTTATCGAAAAGCTGTAATTTGTATATTTTGAATAATTGGATCTTTAACATTTTCATTTAAAATCTGTACATAATCTATATATAACTATAGGTTCTATGTCTTTCGAAACTTCTCTTCCCTTTTTATTCCTAAGTGCCAGGAGCAAACTTTAGCATCTCAAAAATAAAATAAATAATTGTTTCATAAAATAAAATACTAAAGTAACATATTCCCAAGATATGACACCTCTTTAAAAAGTTATTTCTTTTGTCTATTTAATCAGTTGTGCTCCATTGCTCATCTCAATCCCTACCCATAGCCCACCTCTTTCCCTCTCTCTCTTTCGCGTGCAAGAAAAAGTTAAATAAAACAATGGATAGGAGAACAATAATGTTAATTTCATTGGTACTAATATTTGTAGGTTTTTTCAGCACTACATGGGCAGAGGACAAGTTGATTAGGCTATCAAAGCTGGAAATGTTTGTGGATGATGTTCCTGATATGCCCAAATTGGAAGGCTATGATGTTGCTAATGGTGTTTTTGTACCTAAGCATCTCAAGATTGGCATGTTTCAAAAGACTTGGGTAATTTAATATTTTTTCTCTCTCTCATTGCATAATATGAAGATTAGTTACATACATGATTATGCCACTATTTTTCTGTTAAGAATTAGATTTTCTAAATGAGAAAGAATTGCCACTGAATTCCTGAGGGAATTTCCATAATTAATATACTCTCTTGTTAATTATTTTTTCACTCCCATCAGTGGGGTTCTCTCCCTTCACCAGATGAACATACATGTTTTATTTATATATTATTTTTATGTTATAATTTCAAATTTTATAAAGGAAGACTATTTGTGCAATTTTGAAATGACATGAAATTTTATGCATATACTTGTGTGTAAGAATTTTTTATATATTGCCATATATTTATTTACATGTAGAAAAAATAATAATTTTTTATTATAATGATGATTTATTTTTCTTATGTGTCACTGCTCTCTCTCCTATATGTCAGTAAATGTATGACAATATGTAGAAAATTCCTACATATAAATACGTGTAAAATTCCATTTTCTTTTGGAATTTGGAATTTTATTATTATTATCATGGACGGTCTAGTGCACAAAACTCCTGTATTGCTGAGATGGTTTGATTTACGCAACTTTACTTATATTTCTAGAGAGGTTGTATTCAACGGGACGAGCCTGTGACCCATATGTCGCAATAGAGACGTGTATGATCACAACTTATAGATATTCAAGTTATGATTTTAAACACCATCAATATTAATTTTAGAAAAAATTAAATATGGAATAACTATGATGAGCAAATGTTATGAATTTGAAATTCTACGAGGGAGTTAATTTTTAGAAACAAAGTTTTGACATAGCGTAGTAATAACGCTCTTAGGTAATTCCAATGATTCCAATTAATATATCTTTATTTTATAATAATCTGAATTTGTAACACATTCCAAGTTTTCCAAAAATTTCCGATGTTTTTCACCACAGTAGGAATTGATGCTAAATATTAATTCTATATTAAATTTTTCATATGAAGTACCAATGAAACTAGCAAACTATTTTCCTCTTTATTAGGCTATCAACCTCCTCTCCAAAATTATCAATTATTTCAATTAACATCAAATTTATGAATGGTACCCCCCATATTTTCTACCCTAAAAACAGCACAAAATTTATGGAGCTTATAGTAACTCCAACCTTAGTATAGACACATGTAACATGTTCCAACTTCATAATATTTAACAACATACATGTGGATTTAGGGGCAAAGTGAAACTAGTCCCTTAATTCGGGGTTCTGACCGAAAACTGATAATAGTTTAGGGATAAGTGGGGAAGAACATTAGCTTAAGGAAAAAGATACAAATATCCTAAATTTTGTGGTATTATTGGAACATTTTCATTTGTTTACATGAGTCTTATGGGTGATACTTTCTGGTGCGTTTTGTGTAATAATGTTTTGAAGGAAAATACGACAGAAAAAAATATTATATTTGAATTCATAATTTTTTGTGAAGATATTTTTTTTTCTGAAATATTTTTTCCATGTGAGGGAGCCTTAATGTTGTGCAAAACAGCTACACAAATATTTTCATGAAATAATTTCCAAATATTGATTTATATTTTAAGTACAGTTGAGGCCAAAATTCACTACAACAACCCTGATTTTGTATGTATGTACCAAAAAAATAGAGAAAATATATCTGTAGAAGATATATATTGTGTGCATATGGGTATTTTGGGTACTACCCGACTTAATTATCCGAATATAATTTTGAATTATCCGAATCCGAATTACCCAAATTGAATTCAAATTATTATATATATGAAATGACATCATTTTTTTATAATATATATATATATATATATATACACACACGAAACAATGTGGTTTTGTTATTCGGGTATTTCGGATACCGAATTTTTGCATTCCCTAGTGTTAACAATGTCTAGGAAGATTTCATTCACACTATTATTTGTACCAAATTTTTTATTTTGTTTAGCACAAACAGATTTGAAAGGCATGAACAGTCATGTTGAATGAAATTACAACTACTGCACTGGCACAATCACATGCACGATAAAGAGCAAAATACCTTTTTCATTTCTTTCTTGTTCCCAGTTAAACATTTTCTTTTGCTTTTATATTTTGTTTTATTCTCGTTGTTTTCCGAATCTAGCATTTGGAAAACAAATTCCTTAAAGAAAAAAGTGAACACCAGTCGTGAGAAAAGAAGAAAGAAAAAGAAGGAAAAAGAAACTTGCACTTTAATAGTATTCATACCAACCTTTCTCATTTTATTATATTTAAATGTCTTTCCAAAAATTCATTTTTCTTACAAAAATAATAACTTTAGGGGTTGTAAAAATGATTCTTTTTATAGTTCTTTTAAAAAATTTGTTGATATATATATAATATAATATAATATAATATAAAAGTATGCAGTTTCCTAACCATTACTAGGATTTTCTAATTGTGGTAAGAAAAAAGTTATATTCTATTATACAAATTGAGAATGGTAGATTTCACTACTCATCAACTACGTTAGCATTTTTCATGATATTTTTAGAAATTAAAACATTAATGTAGAATATTTGAGATATTAAAGGAGAGAAATACTCAATTAGAAATATGGGTACTATTGCTCCAAGAGTGCTAAAAACTTATACAAGAATTAGGTTCTATTTATGCACGGATGACCTACGAGTTTGATAAAGAAAATTACAGCTACTCCAAAATTTTTCAGGATCATATTTTTTAGTGTATATTTTTATCTATATCTATCTATATATATTGTAATTTTAGCCTCCTACAGATATTTTGTATTTATATATATTGGGTCCGCAACTGTATTTATGCCAATTAACTTTCCAAATGTAAATAAATAAAAAGTTAATTCCAAATTGACAACCATAAAAATAGAGATAAAATTCTTAAAATTGGAAGTATTTTATTCCCCGTAGGACATGTCTAAGATTAAAAATCATATGCAAGAATTAGGTTTGATATATGCTAATTTCTTTTGAGTACCTCTTTGACATCACGTTAAATTATATGTTATTGCTGGTTAATATTTCTTTTCCATCGCGGTTAATAAACATTTTTTTCTTGCAAACCCTTTTTAGTATTGGGAGCTCCGGAATTTATGCTAAGGTATTCCCACCAGATTATCTATTTTCCATTTCTAAAATTTGATCTCTATAGTTCAAAATTAATTTAGAGACTTAAATATATATATATATATATGCAAGGAAATCACTGTAGTAAAATTTTATATATATATACTTTTATATATATTCCTAAACTTGAAAATAGAACTAGAGATGAACAATATTCTAATAGTTCAAGGAAATTACTGTAGTAAATTTTCTATTTTTAATTTGAAGATTCAATAATATTGAATACACACATGGGAAAATTTTCAATAATTATATTTTGAATATAATCCCATTTAGGAATATTGGTATGGGTGTCATGAGGACAATGACTGGTCTTGATGCCTAATTAACTTTTTTTTTTTTTTTGTTACTAAATTCTACATGATTAATCATTGTTTATTTGTGCCATCCTCTTCATTGGTCACTAAGATGGGACCTCAATAGACTTTTCAGAGACTAAACACAAATGGATTAGTGGTTGGGACTTTCAATTTGAATAGTATTTTATCTTACAATCATAAATAAGGTTTAACCCATCAAGGCTTGATTCTGAAGCTTGAAATATTTTGTACAAAATTAAAATAAATGTCTTATTTTTATTTATTTAGTTAATATATATAATTTTTAAATAATTTCACATATAATATCACAATTTTTTATATAAATTGCACATTTTATTTTTGAGTACTATAATTTTTCAAAATCTTTTATATTTTAATGGTAACCATTGCATCCCTCAGCTCTGTGTTTAAGTAGAAAAACATAAATGTATTTCTTGAATTATAGAAAATCAAGTAAAAATAATTCTTTTTACATTTCTCAAAGCAAAATCACTAATTAGACTCTTGTAATCAATATTTTCAAGTAAATCATATTCAATAAATATTAAAGCTAGTCCGTTTAATCTTTCTTGTAACATGATTTTTTTTTCTTTTTGATAGTTTCATTGCATATATTTTATTTTTTTTATGAATTTTAAGTATTTAAATTAAAATTATTTTTTATAAAAGTTGAAATACAATGATTTACCTATTTTAAATATAATTTATAATTTTTTAATAGTTTAATTTTATACTCTTTAACATAAAATTTTTTTAAAAATTACTGATAAGTGACTTTATATTTTTTGGGTCCTGTACAATCGTCCCCAGGCTCAAAGACAACTCTGCCACACATTTGACATCTTTGTTGTGCATTGGCCACCATTTGATGATTGCTTGTTTTGAAATATTTCACTTTTTCATTTAAATTGTGTAGCACTAATACTTTATCATTTCCTAATTTTCAAAATAATCAAAATAGATTATGATTTATGTGTAATGTTTTCCTTTTGACTATATAAATTATTTTACCAATGCAGAAATTCCATAGGGATATCCCTCCGACCCCCGTATTCGCCTATGGTACATCCAAGGACACTGCTACCGTGCCCGGTCCCACGATCGAGGCCATTCATGGTATCGTCACTCACGTGAAGTGGCAAAATCACCTTCCTCGGAAGCACATACTTCCGTACGATCGGACCATCCCAACCGCCATGCCAACCACAAAGAAGGGAATCCCTACAGTGGTTCACCTCCACGGTTCCCTTGGTCCACCTGACAGCGATGGACATGCGGAGGCATGGTTCACCAAAGGATTTAAAGCGAGGGGACCCACTTGGTCCAAGAAAACATATGGTTACGAGAACAACCAACAACCCGGGAATTTGTGGTACCATGATCATGCAATGGGGTTGACCAGGGTCAACATCTTAGCCGGCTTGGTCGGGGCCTATATCATCCGGCACACAGAGATCGAAGCCCCGCTAGGGCTTCCAAGTGGGGATGAGTTTGATCGGACATTGGTCGTGTTCGATCGAAGCTTCCATGCTGACGGCTCATTGTTCATGAATTCCACCGGTAATAATCCTTCCATACACCCTCAGTGGCGGCCCGAATATTTTGGCGATATGATAATAGTTAATGGCAAAGCCTGGCCCCGTATGATTGTACGGAGGAGAAAGTACCGATTTCGTGTCATTAACGCGAGCAATGCTCGATTTTTCAAGTTCTTCTTCACCAAAGACTTAGATTTGATCACTGTAGGATCTGATTCTGTGTATCTCGAACGTCCGGTCACAGTGAAAGAAATTCTATTGGCCCCATCTGAGGTCGTTGACTTTATTGTTGACTTTTCGAAGTCACGCTCTGATTGGGCTATTTTAGCCAATGGTGCTCCTTATCCTTACCCATCGGGTGACCCAGTTAACGAAGCCAACAGCAAGGTCATGAAGTTTATCATCAAGAGAGAACGGGAGGTTGAGACGTGGCAAGTGCCCAATAAGCTGATCGAATATCCGCGGCCAAATTTAGTCAGTGCTTCGGGGACACGGTACATCTCTTTATTCGAGTACACGAGCAACATCGACGAGCCTACCCATTTGTATATAAACGGAAAAACATACGAAGCACCAGTGACGGAAACTCCTAAAGTGGGGACCTCGGAGATTTGGAATGTGATCAATCTGACAGAGGATAATCACCCCTTGCACATTCATCTGGGATTGTTTGTGGCATTAGAGCAGACAGAGTTGGTAGGCGTTGACGAGTTTAAAAGTTGTATGATGAAGGTGAACGACGCGGTCAAGTGCCACGTAAGCAAGTATGCACGTGGCAAACGAGTGGAAGTGTTGGAACACGAGAAAGGGTGGAAGAACGTGTACAAAATGCAACCGGGTTTTGTGACGAAAATTCTAGTCAGGTTTGCTTACATACATTCAAATGCATCGTACACGTTTGATGCAACATCGGAGCCTGGATACGTCTACCACTGCCACGTAAGCCTTCGTCTTTAATCTTATATTTCTTTAAAGAAATTATATACATAAGAAAATTCATCGACACTATTGCATGTTGCACTGTTTAGACTATGATGTAAAGTACGACAGTCCACCTCTGTATATAATAGTCATTGTAACATCATTTGAATGACAAATAGTATAGTATCGTTTCATGCAAGAATATGATATATTTTGACTTATTTCATTGACGGCTACTACTTCGTACCACAATTTTTTCGTTTACGCGCAGATTTTGGATCACGAAGACAACGTTATGATGAGGCCCTTGAAGTTGATCAAGTAAGGAGGTCCAACAAAATTTGCCATGATGTTTAGAAAATTATATTACAGTAAATTTGTAGCTAATGGGGACCAATAGAGCTACTTTTGTAGAAATTTCATATTTTTGAGTGTGACAATGTAAGTGTGAAGTTTGTACCCAGGATTTAACTTTCTTGCCCATTTTTGAGCTACTTTTGGTTTTCTAAACTTCCTCATTAAAACTCTTTGCTTTTAATTTGCCACGATTAAAAACATACATTTATATAGGATCATTTTTTTTAATTATACTAGAAGACTTTTTTGCACGTAAATTTACGGAGTTTCTATTGAGCAAAAATATTGTATATTAACATAAAAATAAAAAATTATTTTGGATATTATTGATGGATTCATACCAACCATTTGTCATAAATCACGTTTTTGGCCATGAATCACGTTTTGGCCATGAATCACATTGTTTAGAGAGTATAAAAGACTGTCATGAAGCAGTATTAAAAATTACACCAAAACTAGAAAAGAGAAGAGAAATAGAGAGATAGAGAGTGGTGTTAGATATAAAAATTTGTAATGTTTTTATATATGGTTTGTAAATTTTGCTCAGGA
>MKEJ01017518.1:0-11396 GCA_001753735.1 Embelia ribes
CCTGAGTAACTACGCCATTTCCGCCAGTCAAGCCACCATCAGCCCTAATTACCACATCACCATTTCCCCCAAATCCACCAAAACCCTCACGAACCGCCACGCCACCGCCGCCACCGAGGCCCTCCAACTCGTCCAGGCCGAACCGGGACAGGAGCCCCGACCCGGTCGATTCATCCCTGAACCAGCACAGAAGCGGATCCTCCTCATCAACGGTAGCAGAACCTGAACCGGAAACCTCACCTGGAACCGACTCGGCCGGCATCGTCTTCTTCATCTTAAACCCTAACGCAGACTCTCAGTTCTCTCTCTCTCTCTCTCTCTATCTCTCTCTCTCTCTACACCACAATTGTGCTCAGCATCGTCCTCGTCAGCCCCAGAGGTTATCATAATCGTAATTTAAAAAGAGGAAAAATGGAATTAAATTACAATTGATGCCGGGGAATAAATGCAATTTAATCGCCATTAAGTTTGGGAGAGACGATTTGGAATGGATTATTGAAACTACAGTTTTCTTTAGTCATATGCATGTTTATGTATATATGTATACGTATATGTGTTGTATGTATGTATGTATGTAGTTTTATTGCGCACAGGAATATTGTTTGTCGGGTTTGTTGTCAGGTTTAAGACTGTTCGGTGGTTGCTGGAGTTTGTTGACTGTGGTGGGACCCAGTGTGGTGGGGTTCACTGGACCGTCCTACGTGGCTCAGGAGTGTAGGAATACTACGGCTACGCGAGTAATACAATGCACTCTTAATGGACCATATACATAGCTCTATCATCAACAAAGAAATATCTATTGCTCACCGCTATCAATGGTCTAAACTCACCCGTTCGACAAATAGTATGTCTCAATTCATCATCCGCAACTCACATCCGAGCCAAATAACTCTGGAAGAGGGTCGTCATTTTATGAATTTATGGACAGCTTTTGGAACAAGGTGTGGGTATAAAATATGAGTGCTTCTTTGTGAGAAGAAGCAACGTGACAGCAGTTTACCTAAAAGTCTTCTTTTTCAGGTGTAGTTCAAAGATTTTTTGAGGTGAAGCTCGAAATTATTTTTGCCATCTATGCTTATTCTAGTTAATTAGTTGTATTTATGCATAACGCTGATGGGAACTGCTTTTGGGACTTTTTTGCATTATTATATGCATCCTTTCAGTTATGTGGTTTTACACGAACAAAAGGAGTATTTTAACCATGGTTTATTCTTTGCAAAACGGAGCTAGCAAAATTTTTCTATCTTAACCATATAACCAATCTTCTAATGTCTTGCGTTGACAAGGAGTCGTAGCATATCATTGATCAACAATGCTGGCCGTACCACGTGCCATAGCAGTGATCTTACTCTGCTTGAATCTTCGCCCAAATAAAATAATTTAAAAATAATAGAACCCGAATAATAATTTATCAAAAGACAAAATGGTAGGTTATCCACTGGACAAGTCCCTGAACTAAGGGGCAAATAAATAAAAAACATGCACAAGCATAGAAGCTTGGATTGTCTTCAATGGATGAGGCTAAACCAAAAATCATGGGGAAATGACAGTACATGATTGAGATTTGCAGGAGAAAACAAGTCCTTAGAAACTAAATCGATATTAGACTAAATTGAGACTACGAGCCAGAGGACCTTCAACTAAGGTTAGCACATAGTAGACTTAAAGAAATTCAAAGTCAAGCGGCTAAAGAGAACTTGCAGTGCAACCTCTAATGCAGAAAAATTGCAAAGCGCATGCACACGATTTTGATGGAAAACCATTGTGGTATGTGCAGCTTTTCAGGGACGATCCAGTTTCGTCGTATGCTTGTTCTGCTGAAGGCATATTATCGAGGGGGCAATCCTCGCACTGCCTGAGAATACTGCATATCAAATCAAGACGACATATTAAGCTTCACTATGGAAGTAAAAATAAGAATACAAACATAAGAAGAAATGCAAGTTTCCTAAGCCTAGAAGATAAGGAAATCCTGAGTGAGGAGAGAAACTCTTGGACCAGATTTTCGAACAGAACTTTGATAGGTGAGAGATCAGTGTCCTACTGTCTGCCTTCTTATACATGATGTCTTCGAACAGAACTTTAGTGGGATTAGTCCATGTGACAATTTTGATAAATTCTTTCCGATAGCACCCATATAAGAGACTAATTAACAGTAGTTTTTTTGTTCACTAATCTTCTTTGTAAGAAAACATTTCCGTATCGAAACTAACATTTCCCTTTCCGAACACTCCTAAGCAAAACTAGGGTGAAATCACAAAAATCCAGTGTTTCAATTGAAACTGAAAAGTTTGATCTGACCAGGATACAGTTATGATGTGGTTTATGTATATTATCATTAAATTATAAGCTCAGTGAGAAAAAAATCCATCCAACATGTGCTCAAGGGATTACCTGGGTTGCATAAGATGAGCTCTCTGCCAGAAATTTGACAAATTCCTGCTTCTTGATTTCAAAAGTGGACTTTGCTTGGTCCAATAATGCTTGTTCTCTCTGCATATCTTCCAAATACTTCTGTTTTCTCCATTTCATGCTCTGCATCCGCTTTTCAATTTCATAATAATTTGCAGGTGTTTTTGATGACGCACAGCTTTTCGGAAATTTCACATCTATCTCCTCCCTGTCAAACAAAAATTAAAGGAATCATAAGTTGCAAAATGGAAAAAGATCAAAGCGGTACTAAGATTTTGTAACGGCATAATAGCAAGATTTAACAGCAGTTAAATAATGAATGCCTCATCCGCTAGTGCTACTGGATGGAAAAGGCTAAGCTCGTTACAAGATTTTTAGACTTTCATGAGCTAACTTTGAAGGCAAACCTAGCCGACAAACCAAAAGAAAAATTCCAGCACAAAGGCAATTACAAAGCAGATTCAGTCTTTATTTCAAATAAACAATATATTGGAGTCAGAAATTATCTTCATCACCAATTATGACATATATTTGATAAAGCCCTTACCTATTGCCCAGACAAAACGTAGCAGCAGTCTTCATAATCCCGCCATCTAGAGATACTGCTCCATTTCTAACACATGGAAGAGCCTGTGACAAGTCTGATCTCGTTCTGTACACTTGAAGGTGAGAGAAAATGCTGTAGAAGAGAGTCTCTCTAAGCCCATGCCCATCGGCTGTTAGATAACACAAGTTAGCAGTATCAATATCAATCATATTCACAGCATATCCTAAAAATCCAGGTGGAGTGTCCCCGTTTGCTAATTTTGGCTTTGGAATATCAAGTCTCCTCTGTGGATCATCAGCAATAAACTCACCGCAATAAGGTCTGGCAACAAAAGGATACAATAATATCAAAACATTGGGCAAATCATGAATAAAGAGCAGGAGAAAGGGGCGACTGAGCATTTATACCGCAGATTTTCGAGGCAAATCACAAGAAAACGACCCTCCAAAAGCCTACCTATAGAAGCTCCAAGTCCATGCAGACCAGAGCTTCTAATAATGGAACCATCTTTTTCATATGCCTCCAGAGCTTTTACAACATCATAGGTCTTGCAGACAATGGCCATCATTGTTTCCAGTCCCAAGTACTCTGAGAGAAGCCTGCCCCAAAAGTTGGAAGACTTAGAATCCTCATACAACCACAAGTAACAATAACAAATTCCTCAAAATACACCTTAAAATTGTTCCCAATAAATTGGTTTGATAACATTGCTACGACAGCTTTTTCACCTACTCTCATTTTGTTGCTTCACCATTCAATTGTAAGAGCATACAATCAAACCCTTAAGTCTGTCAATTTGTTCCACGTGGCCCTACTTCAAAACTTCTAAGGACAATCAGGACACTTGTTACTTGATGAAGGCATCCCAAAGTTCTAACCTTGGGAGAACCAAATAGCAGCAAACTGAGAAACTAAGTGCTCAACTGCAACAGCTAACAGGTAGATACCTACGTGATATAGATTGAGATAGGTTGAAAATACGAGATTGTTAATACATTTAGCCTAACTTTTATCCAAAAACCTCAATCAGAAGAAAACTCGAGCACAATATTTAACGGACACACATCCAAGGACACTCCAATCTACCTAGTCAAGTACATGATTACTTTACCAGGATATTTCAATTCAATCAGTTGCCCTGTCAAACCCTGCCCAACACCATCCAGCTAGCCTGCAATTAAATTTTCCACTATGGATTTTCCTTCATACTAAGGTTTTGTTTGATTGCAGATTAAAGTGTAGTTCTCCCATCTGTTGCTAAGCATTTATATTTTTTTGCTCATATGGCAGAGCATTTGGATGAAAGTTATGTTTATATCCTTTTCTAGCCTATGAAGGTAGAAGTTAAAGCAATAGAATAATATGTACAGTAATACGTTAACAATAATTACAAGAAAGACTAGAAGCGCAAAATAACCTGCTAAGGTTGTCATCTTCTACTTTGCCAAGTGTTGCAACAATTCCCACCACGTCCTTGGTCAATGGAAGATGAGAAGTCTGAGTGCTATGACGATTTTTCAGTTTACACAATATTCCAGCAGCCGATTTCTCTTGCTTGATTATATGCTCTACTGTTTCCGCTTCACTTTCCACATGACTACGATCCTCATCTTCAATCATAGGCATGCTTGAAGAGTGATATTTTCCAAGACTAACTGCTAGAGCATAAAATCATCAGGAAAATTCAATAAATGGAAGAAATTTGAAAAGAAAACACATGATTTCAAATGAAAATCTAAACCACAGACTTTAGATTCCAAAAGGAAGTCATCTTTATATGATAGAAAGTTCAGTGAAGTAATTTTGCTTTGATTAAGATTCAAAATAAAGCCCCATATAAGTAGAACTAGTTCCGGAAATGAATCAGAGAGCAAACTTAAAAATGTTCATGGGGGCGGTTGAATAGGAACATGAAAAGAATAATAACGAAAAACATACCTTGCATATCAAGGATAGAGTCATCCAAACTGTTTTTCTGAGACTTCAGAAATTTGATATTCTCTTCATGCTTTTTTATCATCAGTCCTAATGATTGAAGATCATCCTGGAGCTTCTGCAGATACCAGAGCAAGGCAAAAATTTATTCAGGTTGGTCAACTTCCACTTCATTGACACCAAAACAAGAACCAAAAAATGAGATGCAAAACAACCTTAGAAGTATATACAACTGTTTCGACCGGGGAAATTGCACCATTTTGCAATTCATCCTTGACAAAAAAACTAGGATCGCTCTGACCAGCATGTGGCATTACTGGAGGAACTTGGATGGATAGAGGTCTTTGGTAGATTGGAAGCTGTTTACGAAAAATAAGTCAATTATTTATGATCAGCAATTGCTTTTGCAAGGGCATGCAGTAACAAAAAGCTTACATCATTGACGCACTCAATGAATTGTTAAATAGATAAATATTTCATTTCTAAGCAAAAGAATTCAAAAGTCCTTCAGAAATTTCAGGAACCACATTGATATATCAAAATACGCTCAGTGTGTTATATGATCCTGGCGAATCGCAATGAATTTCAATCTTCTAGATACTAGCCCAACCTAGCGCAGTCTCACATGATCATTTTCTGCTGAATTACATGATCTATACAATCAGTAAGAAAACATAATTGGGGAAACCTAGCAAGAGGGATAAATAATTCACTATAACAAATTATGAAACTAAAACCAAAAGCTCTAAAGCACATTTCACATTCGAACTCCGAGCCTTTTTTCTCGTTGTGCATGCGATATGAAAATCAATGCAACGAAAACATAGAAGCTAGTCTTAAATACCACCAAAAACATCAAATTTTTAGTTAACCTTATTTAAAGAGGTTACCACTGTAAAATTATCTAAGTACTTAATCTACCAGAAGCCTAAGAATAATCTATACATAATTTTTCAACTCAGTTGAAACCCATTTGCACAAAATTCCTAAAAAGTTATAAAGGGTACAAGTATGGACTTTAAAAAGTACCACAACCTTTTAACTAAGGGTTTGATTGATTTTTTATTTCAAGGACTCAAAAGAAAAAGACGCAAACTTCTAGTTTGTTTAGGTCAAAACATATTAAATGCACATCTTAAAAAAGCCGCGCAGCTAGATGCATGCCTATGTTTTAAGCAATAAAGCAGTAAAGCTTCAATTTAAAAGCTTCAACCAAACAAGCCCTAACCATTATCTGAGAATAGCCCTTGAAAGCCATTACTAAAACAAATTCCACCACAAGAAATGAAAATTAAAGATACTAACCAAGTCAATAAAGGAAAAAAATTACCAAGATATTAAACAATTCAACAGATTCTTTTTTCTCCATTGATTCACTGAGAACATTGAAAATTAAATGCTAAACCCCAGAAAAAAGGAGCATGCGCTCGCTTATTACCTGATGATTAGCCCTAAACATCTCTCTCTCTCTCTCTCTCTCTCTCTCTGCAATTGTTTTGCTGTATCTATTTTTGTTCGCTGCAGCTCAGGCCAAAGTACTCCACCAGAAAAAAAACCTTTTTATTATTCTCCAATATATGACGTGTAATCTCCAATATATGACGTGTAATCCTTAAGCGTGACTTAGTTAGGCCAGTTTCGGATTACTTTTTTTTTTTTATAAATGCTTTTTTTTTTCTTAAAAATTAAAACATGAATTTTTTAATAAATTTTAAAATATTTATTTTTAATAATTTGCTTTTATCTTTGTAAAGATAATTTTAGAATCACGATTAGAAGCGATTTGAAAAATTACTTCCATTTTTTATTTTATAAATTAGCATAATAAACTCAATATAGTACTATTTATCAAACAAATTTTAAATTTATTTACCAAATACTAATATTTACCAAATACTGGATTATAACTATTTTTAAAAATCAAATTCCAAAAGCAGATTTGTTAAACATTTTTTTAAAAACACTAGTATTCTCAAACTAGACCTTAATTGCATGCATTGAATTAAAGCTGGTTGTAAATTTCGTGTTTTATAAACTCCTACCTTTTAGTTTTTAAGTTAAAAACCATTTTATTATTCAGCTTCTAAACAAAAATTATTTGTTATTTTAAATTAAATAAGCTAAAAAATTTATGATGAATGCAATTATTTTTTTCTTATGTAGAAATAGACAAATTTATTTGCAGAAAAACTATAACACAAACCCGAATCAGAAAGGTCAGACCAAAATTAGGATTTTTTTATGGTTAAATACCTGTTAGTACACCAACTTATATGCAAAGATATAATTGAGACACCATTTTTTTTAATCTTCCAATTAATATACTACCTTTTTTTTTAATTAAATCAATGTAATGTAGATGAATTCCGTCAAAAATGCGATTGAAACTATCAGCATGCCCTACACATGACATAACTATCACATATAAGATAAAAATGCCCTTTATATGTGCAGCTATATCACATGTGGGCATGATGATAGTTTTCGCCTCATTTTTGGATGGAATCAATCCACAATACATTGATTTGATTAAAAATAAAAAAATAATGTATTAATTGGACAAATACAAAATGGTATATCAATAAATAATTATACAATTTAACTATGCAAAATTTTTTAGGAAGTTTTGAAATATAATAATTTAATATTTAGATGTAACAAAAATATCAAATTTATATTTTTGAATATAAAATAGCGTAAATTTGTCAAATTTGTTAAATTAAAATATTAAAATATTATATTTTTAAACTTCTTAAAAAATATATACAGTCAAATCATGTAATTATTTGTAAATAGATACGAAGTGATATTCATTTAAAAGATGAATACGGAGCCTAGTCTTAATGCTAATCAACAACCCGTGAGTTGATTTTAAGGCTAATGTGGAAATTCTATTTCTTTCAAAATCGGCTTTGCAAACTCATTTTTAAAAATTTGTTTTAGAAGTAGGTATTATCTTTAATTTAGTAAATGAATATTATAAATTAATTTGATAAATAATTTAGTGTTTGCTAAAGTATTTTTTTAATCATAAAAAGAAAAACTAGTTATATACGGGAATATAGTAATTATAATTGAAATTATTTGGCTAATTAATGATAGAATAAGCAAAAGTAACTTTTGAAATCACTTCTAAGATTGCTTTTATAAGCCCCTTGAAAATTAAGAAGCAAATTAATTAAAACCTAGTGGTTTTAAGTTTACTAAACATATAGAACAACAAATTACTCCACTGTTCTTTTTTGATTGACATTTTAAATTGAAAAAAATCTTAAATAAATGACCTTTTAATAATTTCAATGCAAAAAAAAAATAATGATAAACTATCTAAATAACTCTTTTTATTAAATAACTTTTACTTCCCAAAATTATATGCTTAGACTAACAATACACTTTTTACATATTTTCAACAAATTAATTAGGGATAATTTAGTTTACTTACTTTTACTAATCATTTTCTTACTAGCTGTGTCCAAGGCTAAAAGGTTACTTAAAATAGAATGGATGAAGTACAAGACAAAAAATAAAATGTATAAGCATGTGTGAAAAAACATTACCGAACTGGTCCTGAGTCCCATTTGAAAAATAATTCAAGGGAAAAAACGTAACTCGTACATTATATAAAAAAAAGAAAAGAAAAGTTAGAATACGCAACCGGAAATTGATTTCTCATTAGAAGTTTAAATAATTTGATTTCTAATTAGGTCCCTTGATGCACAAAAAACCCTAAGCGGTTTATGATGTTCCAAAATTCCTCAAATGGTCCCTAATTAGTTGGTCAATACAGTTGGCATTTTAGGATTTTTTTTAATTAAATTTTAGAATTTGTTTCAAAACACACCCAAGTTTTGTAATTATAACATATATTATCCGAGATGCAATATTAATTATAATAGAATCCACTACGCTTTTATTTGCTAATTTTAATTACTTACATTAAACTTTTGGAGATTAAATCTTGATTATTCGAACTCTCCGGATCTAAACCCAATAGGTACCACTTGCTAAAAATCCCGAATGAGATATGCTTCAGTTGTTCTTTCACCAATTTTTTTGTCAAACTTTTAAACAACAATATAATACAATAATAAATGGTTTGATTGATTCATGGGGTTCTGTGTAAACTGATAGAAGGATATGAATACTCAAATGATTTTTTATTATCACACTCAAGAAAAATACAAGATTCGCAGACTTTGTAGAGTTAGACAAATATAGATTTCTTACACAAACACTGAGAAAATATTCACTCAGACTCTTACGCTGATTATTCAAACTGACTATTATTTTACAAAATGACTTTTCACATTCTTTTTCTTTCTCCTTTTTTCTTCTTGCCTCACTTCATTAGTTTTGATTCCTTTATATAGAGGAGAGTGTCTATCTTCTTATCTTAAAATGAGCGGCTCTAATTGGTTATCCATATTTCTAAGATTGTTGACTGGTTAACTAAGATTGTACTGATAAGATAAGGAATATATATATATATATGTATTTACTTCCTATGTGGCAGGGGCATCTATAAGACTGTTCCAATAATGACTTCCTTCATCATCTCTGATATAATATATTTGAGAATATCTTTCCCAAATATCTTGTATAACCATTTATTTGGTAAAAGCCTTATAAAGAGTATATAAATCACGTGTACAATTTTTTACCCCTGAATATACAATTGAATCCTTTTGATTCAAAGTGTTGTGCCATACTGATATTGCAACATTTGGAGTCGAGATCCATGGGTTTAGAGCAGACTCATTAATAATTTTTAACATTTGAATAATTTTATCTTGATCCTAATTTCTTGACTTTGTAAAACACAGATTCTTTTTATATAGGATGATGAAATGATCAAAATCGAAATTTCCATCTCTTTTGATTTCTATTAAGTAGTATCTTGACTTGACTTTTCCATCAAACTGTATTTTAATTCATATTGATTGGATTTTTATTCGAATTGATTCATGATTAAGCTTAAGGTTAGCAATGGTAAAGTTTAATATGTTTGGTAGTCCTGATATTGGACAACGAGTAACAATATATCCTGAATAGGACATTTGCACTATATTTTTATTGGGTCTATTATATGTAAGGTCCATTAAAGTATGTGACATGTAGCCGAAATATCATTGAAAGTTAATTCCCCAATTCTAAACATGTACGTTCTATTTCTTTTCTTTCATACAGAGAGAAGGGGAGAAAGTGCCCTTGAGCAAAACCCATCGAATCCAAGGGTATAATTGCTCCACTCGACAATTTAAAAGCAGATTAGCCTTCCTCTCATCATTTTCTCTGTCATCAGTTTTTGTTGTTTTGTTGGTGTATCTTCAAGTAGTATTGTCTAAGGTTTCCTCTCCGAGCTTTCCGAGGGAGTTTTATTGATTTCGAATAAGGTACATTGTGGATTCGGAATTCAAATGTAAGGAAACTTTATGTTTAAGTTGTTTATCTTAATTGCTAAGGAATTGGTAGAATTTTGTGTTGAATTGTTGATTTTATGGTTGGAAATTCGAAGAACAAACATGCTTGGAATGAGGTTTATCTGGTTTAGACCAAAAGGCATTTGGTCCGAATGAGAGGTGTTTTCATCCGGACGAAACACTATCTCATCCAGACAAGATTTTGCTATTTGGGAAAATTTGGTCTTTGCTTGCTTAACTAAAAAAAAACACATTAATGGATGGCAAATAGTGGAATATGGGGTGTCATGTCATGTCATGTCATAGTAGGCATATGATTGTTGTTTGCATATATTTGGAATAAACATGTCGTAATTGATTAGATGATACCGTTGATATGGAATTTGACTACCGTTGGACTTAGGAGTACATTTATTCTAAGGTTTGATTGATTATTGTTAGTCAGGAGAATAGGTCTATTTAATGGTTTGTCGTATGGTACCTAATCATGTAGGAGTATATGTTGATTTTGGTAGTTAGTACTAACCTTGCCCAGGGGTGGTCTTTTAGAGTCAGATTACTCATTATACTACATCGACTGAGCCTAATCATATTGCACTACCAGCACCACGAGCGACATCAATTATGTTAGGAGTGGTGGTTGACAGTGATAGTCAACAAGGGAGTATGAACCGAGTTGCCACATATACTTATACATCAACAATACCAATGCGTTTGTATGCATTTCAAGAGGTCCCTGTTATTTCGATAAAGGCACCTATTATCCGACGCACTTTATTATTTAAGTCCTTGTGTGCATGACTTTTATTTGATAAGAGGGCATACCATTTATTTGTCATTGTGAGTTTAGTTCTATCGTTGGGGTTGGAACCCGAGTCTTTCGAGTCCCATATGTTGGTCTATACACATTTGGTTGTTGAGCTGGTTCCGAGGTCCATATATCATCATTGTACGATTCAAATATTTTATCATTTATTTGTTTGTAATTTTCTTGTACATGATATGTCGAGGTTTGACGTTATTCTTGGCATGGATTGGTTGTCGTCTAACCATGATGTTACTGAGTGTGGTCATCGTCGAAT
>MKEJ01017520.1:0-10627 GCA_001753735.1 Embelia ribes
ACCCATAAGGAAGCTACATATCTTAAATAATCATGTTTTCACTCAAAAGGGACTCTAATATCTCCGTCTCTCTGATTTATAATTCAGTTTTTAACAAAATTAAAATTGGTTGCATGATTAAAATTTCAATCCAATCAATTTAATACCGACTCCAGATGGTTTGGATTGGTTTTGGTCTACCATTTCACTTTTTGTAAACCAAATCAAACGAACCCAAACTGTAAGCAGTAGCTTGAATTCCATTTTCACTGTCAAATTGCCCAACAATTTTCTTGAACACCCTTAGTCATTAAATAAATCTAAGTTATTTTTGTAAAGGGCACTGCTTCACATAATTCTATATACATACCTATAATGGTGTTAATTGAGTAATTTTTCAGTCATGTTGCAGGATTTACCACTATCAATTAAGACGACCATTAGTCTTCTCATCTACAAGATTACCAATACATCTACATTAGGGCCATCCACTAAATTTTAATCCTTATAGCTCAAATTCTAAAACATAAGATGAAATATACGAAATTCTCACACCAGACCCCCTAAACTCAAAAACAGTATTGGCAATGAACACTGATTCCTTGTTCAAGGGGGTTTACGTAGCGACCCCCATTCTCCAAGGGAATGGAATAGTATTAAATAGAGCAGCATGAGCATCCTCTAAAATTTAACCCCAAAAATTTAGCAAGGCCGGAGTGCCCTTAGTGCCACTATATGGCTCTCTACCCTCAAATTTAGAGATTAAACTAAGGAAAACTCGCGCCATAGCATCCAAAACCTATTCGATCCCCTAAAAACAAGAGGTTTGGTACAATGCTCCCTAATAACTTGGAACTACTGTAATACACAGTTCTAGTTTTAGTTTATGGAGATATGGCATGGTTGAAGAAAGAAGAAAAGATCAATGATCGATTAAGCGTGACTTTGGCTTAGACCTTAGAGCAATTACCCCTTATACTAAAAGCTTGAGCTATTAGTACGAGCATCCTTGCTGGTTTCTTTATTTCTTTCTTGTCAATGTTACTTTTTAAATGATTGTCATTGTGAAGATTGAGCCAAGAACCTCTTTGTTCCTACACCTCGATAACTCGTGAAGCTATTGTTCTTGCTAAAAGCTAAGCTGTTAGCAGGAATAACTTTTTATTCTTTTATATTATTTTACAAGTATTCTTTATAGTGTAAAATATCTGTAAACAAACGGTGCAGATATTGGTACAAGAGTGGTGTATATATGCACGATAAATAAGCTTGTTTGCTAGTTATTTGGTGGGCGCACACCGCTTGTGTGCCAATTCGTATACGGACAGTTTATAAAAATTTAATTTTTCTATAAATTTTCAAATTCCCGTATTTCAGGTGTTCTGTACACTCTCCATAATTAGTTAGTTAGTGGTAAATTTGTAAAACTCGGGTCAATTTGATGCAAGTGAGCTCAATGTTTATTAGTACAAAAAAGTTGGATTTTCGATAAGCAACTGAAATTTAGTCTTGAAGGGGTATTAAAAATTAGGAGTTGAAAATAGTTAATCGAAATATCCTTAGGTGTACCGGGACCCATCGGAATCTCCATCAAAGTGCTGAGGTGGAGGAGAAGCAGAGCAGAGAAGATGAAGATGAAGATGGAGATGATGAGATTCGCCTATCTTCTTCTTCTTTTTATTATTCCTCAAATGATTCGATGATTCGAAGGCGAATGTGGAACAAGGGCATGGGAATGGCAATGCGCCAGACATCACACAGAGAGAGAGAGAGAGGGGGAGAGAGGGAGGGAGAGAGAGAGAGAAAATGGCTGGAGGAAATGACTTAGGGTTTTATCGGCTAAGATTCAGATGCTGTGCGTGCTATTACTGCAATTAAATAATTTATCAAATCATAATAATTTTTTTCATTTGATTTTTTTTTTTAATTCATGCATTTAATCTCCGCTACTAATTCAAAAATTAGTGTTCCAAATACGTCGAATATGAATTGCCTAGAACCTCTAACAAATAGCCTCCAGATTTGTTACGGCGATAGGGGTGTTCATTATACTCGTAGGCACGCCAGTCTCGTGGGTTCGCAGATCTGCGGGTATGATAGAAAAATATATACCTATTGGGCTACCCATAAAGTAGGTTAATTGATTGCCCTCAAAGATAAGTTGACTAATCTTTTAAAAAATGATATTATTATTTTAATGTATAATAAAAGGCTCATTTTTTAAAATTGAGAAAATTTAACGGACTGACATCTCATGTTTGATTTTTTATAATTGGGAAAGATCAATTACTTACTTGTAAGTAATGGGAAATGGGTTTGCGGGGCGAATCTGCAAGGTGGGTTGCAGGAATGATACTCATATCCAAACCTGTCTGGCATAGTTGTAGAGGCAGTACAGGCACGAGTCTATTGCGAGGCAAGCGCGAGTCTACTCGGACACGTGAAATTATGGGTATAATGAATAGTTCTATATGGCGTGATTATTGTTATGTTATTTTGAAATTGGTTTAACCACTTTGTCCACAAATAATTATTCGTTTGACCAGCATATATTTTTAGATAAATTAAAAAAATATTTTCATATGACAAAATTGAATCTAGATAGACAATTATATCCATATATGTTTAAGTGATATCATTTCAAATTTAAAGTAAAATTTCTTATTCGATTTTTTTAATAATAATAATGGATAATATTGGGAACATATTACTTTTTATCATAAAATATACTTTAACCGAAAACATATTTTCAGGCAAGCAAAATTTGAGAAATGGGTCAATTATTGACGAAGGAATTAATTTTGTTTTTGAAAAATATAATTTCTGTATTTAGCTTTAACTTCTCAAGGACAAGATAGCAAAGAATTTAGCTTAAAAGATTGGCAAACATATACAGCTTAGCTTTTAAGTGGAAAAAAAAAATAAACTTAAAAATAACAATAAAATAAAGGCCACACTATATATTATACAAGATTTTCATTATTTTTTTTTTCTTGGTTCGGTTTACAAATTTTTCATTCATAATCGGATTGGCTAAGTAATATACTCCCTCCATCCTATTTTAATAGTATTGTATTCTTCTTTAATCCAATTCAATATATAGTCTAATTTTTATTTTAGAAAAATAGTTGAAAAATCACATTATTTAAATGCTCTTATTTATTATGTTCATTTAATTAATCCATCTATATGAGTTGTACAAAAATGAGTAGTATTAATAAGAGGTATAGTAGAAAAAAGAATAAAAATATATTAATTGATATTTTTTAATCCCTATGAAAAAAAAATAAGACTATTAAAATAGAGCGGAATGAGTATATTTTTAAGAGAAAAAAAACTATATGGAAACGATGTTCTGGATTAATAGATTAATATACTTACATTTTAATATCATACTATTGTTCACATTATTATAATTTTAGATTTTGGTGAGTTTTATAGCTAAATTATCTAAATATAACTCGAGTAAGTGTACATCTCCCAACAATTTGTGGCTTCGTGCAAACACATATGATACATGAATATGTAGCATAGGAACACCAAATTATATCTGTGAATGTTACACCTTTTTTTTTTCCCATGATTAATGACGTTATACCATATGTTAGCTATTGAAATAGCGATAAATGTGCCAAAAAGTTATGCCTATTATTCAAAAGGCCTAAAACGCAAGTCACAAGATTATAAAAAGAAAAAAGTGACATAATTTTGTGCTACTAATTATTCCAAGAATATTGAAATGAGAAAATCTCTTGAGCACATGGACTTTAGATTTAAAAAGTTGTATTCATTATTTTATCGTGCAAGACCCTCTATTTTAATTTCCGTAGTTGGTATTTTATCTAAGAGTTATACAACAATCTAAAAATGATATAAAACTTCCCGGTCTGCCATCTCAGGCTGTCATTGAAATTGAGGAATGGTCAATGCATATTTGACCTTGGTAACAACTTCATTACCTAGTTATTAGCACCACCATTATTACTCTCATGCTTATAAGTTATATATACGTATAAAGAAAAAACACTTTTCGTTGGAGTAGATATATAACTATGTGGAAGAAAAAACAAGCAACAAGTGGCAATTGTGTATTGAAACATCAACAAAATGTGAATGTGCTGACTCTTTCTTGCTTATCAGATTATAAAACATGTGTGTATCACCTTAACACTTTCATACAAGAGGTGAAGGGTTCAAGTTCCATCATTAATAATAATAGCTAGTATTAAAAAATATAAAATAAAAAGTTATTAGCTCTATCTCTAATATGTAATAGGAAATTCAATTGAATTTGGGATGCTTATTTTCTCCGGAAGGGGCGTTTCTCAGAAAAAAAAGAAATGCAGGAAACTCTTAAAAATTAAAATTAAATATTATATTTAATTACTTTTTTTTATAATAATATTAAATCTTTTAGATATATAATCATCTTGTAATTACATATCTTTTTTTTGAACATATCATTCGTAATTTTCGAGTAGAATGTCATATATTATTTATAGCCATATATACCGTTCATAGCTTCCCGTCTATCAATATTTTCTAGCTCACATTTCCATTTTTCGTTTCTCATTTCTCGTTTCTCGTTCCATATCTGTCTCAATATTTAAAATTGGTAGCTCTTAAGAAATACAGTGCACATTAATAATCACAAGTAGAAATAAAAAAAAAAAGGCATAAATTATTAATGTGTACGATCACCTACTTTTTTTGATTCTTTGGAATTTTAATATCACCAACTTATTTATGCCCTTCCCGTGACTATAATCAAAGTGATACTTTTTTATAGGCATCACAAACACCACCTAATCTACATGTTATCTGCACTAAAGACAGGACAATAAAGCCCAATTAGCAGACAAAATCCCACATTAAAGATCATAAAATTCCAATAATTGTACCATTAAAGGGGCCTTTTTTTGTTGTCAATTGCAACCCACTTGTTTACCCTTATTGTTTTTCATAACGGTCTTGTGACATATGGTTGGTTTGGCTGGTGATTTTAACCAAATAATTCAATTTATCTCTGATTTAAAAAAAAAAAAAGAATACGTCAAACTTAAAACTTTCAATTTATTTAAACCATTAACAGTAAATAAGTTTAGCTTAAATATTAAGTAGCTAAATATTATCCAATTTTAAACAAAACAGTTAAAAAACTGGATGCAACCACCATAATATAAATGTTTACCGACTTTTTTTCCACAAATGAATTGGTAGCTTCAAATGTGCCATTAATGTTGCATCACCGTTGGAGAGTATTTAATGTGGAGATAGATTGGTCATTTAAATTTTGAATCTAGTATTTCAAATACAAGGAGAAATATTGCCTTCAATTTTAAAATTGAAAAAAAGTTTTGGGGGCGAATGCATAATTAGTAGTACTTGAGAACAAAAACGATGCTTTATTATAGGTGTAGATTCAAAAATGGAAAAAGATGGGGGAAAAGCAGTATTTTGTATGCAAATTCTATTTCAAACTGAAGAATGTGCCATACAATTGAATATGATCGCTTTCTAGACTCGTGCTGAAAGGATATCTAGCAAGTATGTTAGGAATAATCGTTACTTTCTAGGTAAGACAAAGTAATGAATCCTAGGGAAATTTGAGTTCTAATCCAATTCATCCAATTTTAATCTTATCAATCAAATTTAATCTAATTAACAACTATTTATATTACTCCTACTTCTAAAACATGGGGAATTTCAGAGTTTGAAAACAAAAAAATAAACAAGCAATTAACTTAAAACTTCTAAAATAATATAATTAAAATATTTTCCTTTATCGGTAAATCCAGTAGCAGTTTTTTCCCATAACTTGTATTAATTAAACATCTGCCTAAAGTTAGCTATTAATTCACTATTATGTTGTGTCTGGTTTAATTCAATTTAGCGTATCATCAAGTGTTTGTCAGACACTATAACTACGTCTAAGCTGTAACGCACTGCAATTTAATATGAAACTAACGGAAACAACGGTCGAAAAACACCAAGAAACATTAATTGATCATTTGAAAGTTTACATCAAAATCCTCACAAAACATAACCAAATGAACATCCTTCGGCCCTTTGTCATATTTTGGCCTCCTATTACATTAAGCATAAATAACATCAAAATCTGCAATATTGGCCAATGACCTACATCAATCTAAAAGCAATAACTAAAAGAAAACTGCAGAGAACATTTAATACCGCCATCTTCGAGTGAGCTTCAACCTAAACTTGTTACTTATGATTAGCCCCATTTGTTCCTGCTTGGCGTTTTATAAGAAAATGGTTTCAAAAGACAACCAAGCAGGTACGAGTCAGAAATGCATCCAATAGTAAAGAAACAACAACATTGTAAATATGAAAGACAATAAGAATTCAAGTAATTATGTACACACGAGTATATTAGCTAACATGTATTGCAAACTTCAATGCGTCCAGCACGACCATTGAGACCATCACAATTTAAGTACAAACCTCATAACTTTATATGCAATTCTAGCAATAATACATCAACCAATATGAAAAGTAATCACCGACACACTTGACACTACCGAAAACTCGGGTTCTATATCCTGGGGCTTTACGCGTAAAGACTTATAGATAGTCCTTCCTATTCTGAGTCCCCATAGAACTCAATCAAGGTAGTACGAAGCCATCGGAGTCAACACGTACTCCTGAATGATTTGGTACCTGTAGATGGCCATGAAATAAACATACTTTCATGCCATAGTATAATATTAGTACGATTCGACACATGTTCGTCTATGACACATCCCAATACTCAATTAGTATCATTATTAATAGCATTTCACATGTTATACTCCATTATTATATGAGTTTAATCAATTTCGTCCAGTTATACATCAAATAAAGCAATTTAGTAAAAATAGGGCAATCTCGTCCGAACGTAAGCAATCCCGTTCGGACGAAGTGGCATCTCATTTGGACCAAAACCAATTCATTCGGATGAAATTTCCTTCGTCCCAAGCATAATTTCCATCCACGAAAATACGACCAAACATCTCCCAAACACAACCAAATCATTCTACAACATTTATAATTTATCAGCATATACGTCTAAATGACCAAAATAACATATTTCATTGTTATTGAATCATTATTCTACCACGTACCTTATGTAATGGCGATGAATTCACTAGGAGAATTCGGAGAGATGCCTAATACATCGGCACTGAAGATACACCAACCAAAGCCCCAAAACCTATAGCGATTTATCAAAAATTCATCAAAGATAATAGAGTTTGACCTCGAATCAATCTTTAAGGCAACTTTGATTGTTTAGGGTTTTAGAGAATACGAATGATCTCAAAGAAATCCTTATCTCATAACGACAAGGGCTATATAACGAGTCCAAATCCACCTCTATATCATCGATTAAACTAATTCTCCTCCGTGATTTGTGGAGTTTTCATGATGATGACCGTAACTCTCCTTACTCTCTTTCTCTCCCTCTCTGCTGAGAAACAATGATAACGCATTAGGAAATTTATTTTCAGAATTTAAGTCTTGTTGGGCTTCCTTAATGGGCTTTTCTAATTGGGCCTTACACAAGCAAATTCTAGACCGAATGGACAGAATAAATAATCCTATAATTAATGCTAATCAGTTTCGATTCAGATTATAAAATCTTGTTTAATTAATACTCGTTAAGGATATACTGACTAACTTCCCCACCTTAGGGTAAGAAAGGGAATTAACTACTTATGCTTAATTTAACAGAAATGATAAAATTAATGACAACAAACTCAAAAGAAAACATGATTATTATCTAATTCTACAATAATACTAACAAAGAATAACTTCAATTCAATAACGATAACTAAACTGATAATCAAATGATACCAATTAATTTATTGCAGCAACTCAATATATACTTTAATAGAAAAGCAAACTGAAATAAGAAGAACGCAATAAAACTAATCAAACTATGATTTTGTTGAATAACTAAAAGTCGAGAATACTTCTTACAATCGTAAAAAAGGAAACAATGAGGTTATGGAGTTGTCACTTCTTCACAGTTGCTATCCAAAATCTCCAAAAAGAAGCAAAAAAGAAAAACTAAAATCTGTGTAAAGAATAGTATATTTTTTTCCAAGGAGGCTAAAGTTTTATTAGGTTACAGAGTTTTAAGCTTAAATCCTAGCCATTGGATCTAATTTTACATCACAAATTGGAATATAGTTATATAATTAAAGTAACAATTAAATCACCATGACCAAAAAAGATATTTTTATTTCTGCAAACTCGTCCGGACGAGATGGCCTTTCGTTTGGACTAAACAGCTTCTCGTCCGAACTAGATAGTGTTTCGTCCAGTCCAAACATTGGAATTCACTTGTTTGGCTTTATTTGCTTGTTTTTTCAACTTTTGGTCTCAAAAATTTCACATGAAGCTTTGAAACACTTTGATTCTTCAATTGTTTGACCAAAATTCATCAAAGACATCGTCTCATCAGAATTGCTTCGTTTTAGTCTTAAAACTATGCATTTTATGTCTTTTTATCTGAAATGCACAATGTTTCTCGTAATATCATAATTCTCCATATATCATGCATTTATTGCATTTTAAGTATCACAAATGCACTCTTTTAAGACCTTAATTATGCAACTTTTACAGTCCAATCAAAATACGTTGCCATCAGTCTACTAAACTTAGCCCAAACGAGCAAAAAATCATTTATATTGTTGATTTCACTGATAATCGAAATACGGAAATATAGATAGCCTATGATGCGACAGTACACAACATAATTGCTAATTAAAAGATCATCAAATAGTTAGTTATGATGAAGAACATGCAATGCTTCCCCTAATAAGTGATGGCTTAAGAAATTGTCAAATGTCTTGTACATATATGTATCCTATATGCATGCAATGTTTGGAAAGCGTACTAAAGAAGTATATCTATACTGCTAATTAGTTGTGCAGAGAGTCCAATTTATTCCATGCTCGGCTCCTATAAGTGTGCTTTATACTAATTCACTCATCTTACTAATTATCCCATTTAAAGTGGTAATATTGATACGTAAGGGGACGACAAGACATATTATAGGTCAATCACATAGTCAAATTATAGCAAACAAGTCCTAAATTTACTATTATATGCCCACTTTTTGACGAATTATTTCACACCTATTGTTGTTGAGCAACCATTGATAGTTGTTGGAAGGTTGTTGGTTGATGGAGATGTCAATTGGTTGTTGAGCAACCATTGATTTTATGCATTTAGTTGTTGGAAAATTGTTGGTTGATGGATATGTATTGGGCATGAGCCATGCCATTTGTATACTATAAATATGTGTATTTGGAAGCTTATAAAAATACATCAAGAAAACACCAAAAAGAGAGACAAGCACTTGAGTTTGTGTTTGTGAGAATTGTGAGGTGTGAGAGAGAAATTGTGTGAGAATTTCTTGTAATTCTCTTTGAGAATTTCTAAGTGAAATTAAGTTCATCTCTGTGGATGTAGGCATGATTGGCCGAACCATGTAAAAAATAATGTCTCTATTTTGCTTACTCTAATTTTTTGCACCCCAATAAGTGTTATTAAAGTCAACTTGGCCGGATTTTTCAATTTTTATTCAACAACAAAATTTTGAACTTGTTCGAAAATTGCAAGTGAACATATAATTGAATTGTTCATTCGAAACTGTGAATTTTGGGTAAAAATATCAAGTCAACTGTCAACGGAATATTCTTGTTTTTTCTTCGTTAAGGGAATATTCTCTTTCCATTTTTCCAACTATTCCAGCTCCAGATTTGGGCATACCAAGAGGCATTTCCAAAGGTTTTCGATTGTCTTGGTTGCAACGGTGACCTTTAATTTTCGAGATTCTATTCCGAAAAATATAGTTTGGCAAACTTGGGCACATAAATCATAGGATCGATGGAGGATTCTAATTTTGGTGCAATGATCAAGTTGAATGCAACCAACTATGCATTGTGGAAACCTCGGATGGAAGACCTTTTCAACTGTAAGGATTTGTACGATCCCATTGAAGAAGAAGGAATGAAGCCAGACAATGAGTATGATAATGTCTGGAAGAAAAAATACAGAAAAACTATTGGTTAGATCAGAAATTAGATTGACAATGGTATTTTTCACCACGTTGTGCAGAAGACTGGCACATATGTGCTTTGGAAGGAGTCGGAAAATATGTACTAAGCAAAGACTGCTTGAAATAAGGTACCATTGATGAGACATCTTATAAATCAGAAGTTGAAAGATGGTGCTTCTGTAGTTATTCATACTAGTGACTTTCAAAAACTAATAAATGAACTAATGGTTGTAGACTTGCGACCGGATGATGATGTGCAGGCCTTATTATTGCTTAGTTCCTTACCAGACAACTAGTAGACTTTAGTGATATCCTTCAGCAATTCGGCTCCAGATGGAATGCTTACTATGAAAATGGTGAAAGATGTCCTATTCAGTGAAGAGGGTAAAAGAAAAGAGCTTGGAGCAAGCCAGTCAGATGCTTTCGTTACTGAGGGAAAGCAACATGAAAATGGTAGAGGAAGAAATCGAGATAGAAATAGAGACAGAGGCAATAACAGGTCACAATCTCGGCATGATCACAATTCTATTCCAAGTGGGAGAAGAAGTGCTATTACTGTGGCAAAGAAGGCCACATTCA
>MKEJ01017522.1:0-32180 GCA_001753735.1 Embelia ribes
TGTTGAAAATTTGGGGCCTTAGAATATTGCTTGATTTTCTTTAATCTTCATTATATTGTCTACAAGAAAGTCAAGAACATATTTATCTCAATTAAATAGTTTCTCTTATAAGCAAGTGCATGGAGGAAATATAGGTTGAAGTTATATTATATAAAAGGTAAATTACAAATTGTATAAACCAATATCACTATCAGATACACTATGTGTCACTATTATATGATAAAAGGTCACTATATGAAAATTCTTGGTTTACTATTCGTACTATTTTTAATCAATCACAACAATAATATTGATCTTAATTTTTCCTATCACACTTTTTATAATATTTTCATCTTCGTATCATATAATGATTTAATTACAAATATTTTGAACCGAATTACTATAATATACACTGCATACTACAAATTATTTATAATTGATTACTATATCAAGGCTCTCAGTTTAATATTCATATTATTTTTTAGACATTCATGTTAGGGTAACACATGTGTTGATTTGAATCTAGCATATCTCATTTTTATAGTATTTTCATCTCGGTATCGTATAAAACCTACTTATAAGTTGTTTAAATTAGGATTACTATCACATATACTACGTACTACTATCTTATGAGAATATTCCTAAAACATCTATGTTAGGACAAAAATTATATTGATCCTTCTTATTCTACTTCTCATAATATTTTCATTTCAGAATCGTATAAAAAGTTAATTATAAGTTCGTTAAACTATAATTACTATTACATACACTACATAATAATATCATAAGATAAATGTTAGTATGTAAAGACTTTTGGTCTACTATTCATATGGTTTTAAAAGTATTCATGTTGGGCCAATAATCATGTTGATTTTAGTCTAAAAAAACTCATTTTTACAATATTTTTATTTTAGTACTGTGTATATAGTAACTTACAAATTGTTTAATTTAAGATTACTATCACACCAAAAATATTGTAATCTCGTGTATATTAATATTGTAATGAAAGTTGTACGCGTTAATGAAACATTGTTATTGAGTTTCATCTTTATTAGGTTACCAACACAAACTATACTAGTCATCAACATACATGTGAGAGATGTTATTTTTTACAACTTGATAGGCTATTTATAGATTGTCTCATATTGCATATTTATAAAGATATTTATAGGGTAAAATATCTTGTATATTATACGTAATATTAATAAATTATCAATACTGTTATGCTAATTTCTTATATGTTTGATGGCATTTGACAATAATTTGTAAAACTAAAGTGGACTAAATTAATGGAAATTTTCATCAAGATGTTTGGAAATAACATGGACTAATGTGTTCAATTCTCAATTCGAATGGAGGCAACTGTAATCAGTTAGAGATTGAGGGCCCAAGATTGTGAATTAAGTAAAGTAGCATCAAACCAATTAAAGCTACAGGCGATTGGAACATGAGTTGATGCTCGCCAGTGGAAGTAGAGTTCCAATAGCCAACGGTGAATTACAAGGTGAAGGTTCGGTGGGCGGTGCCGATGATTGGTAGCGGGAGTCACCGGTTGGTTGCCGTGATAGAGGCAAAAGTAAGAGATACTTTTTTCTTTTTTTCCCCTAAACGTATATATTTCCCTTGCAATTGGATATAGCCCATTGCAGGTTTAGCTTTTAGTTTTTCTTGCCACGTCAGCTTTACGTAGGCATTACCTATAAAATTGTTCGACAGAAAATGATTCTTGCACCTGCAGCAGAAAACCATTCTTGTCTAAAACTTATAATGCCCCACAATTTAATAAGATAGATAATGGAAAAATCGGTCTAAAAACACCAAGAAATATTAATTGATAGTTTACATCAAAATCCTCACAAAACATAACCAAATAAATATCATTTGGCCTTTTATTATGTTTTGGCCTCCCATTATATTAATCATAAATAACATTAAAGTCCATAGCATTGGTCAATGGTCTACATCAGTATAAAAGTAATAACTAAAAGATAACTGCATAGACCATTTGACACCGCCATCCTCGAGTGAGCTTCAACCTAAACCTGTTACTCATGATCAACCCCATCTATTCCTACTTGGCATTTTATAAGAAAATGGTATCAAAAGATAACTAAGCAGGCACCAGTCAGAAATGCATCCAATGGTAAAGAAATGACAACATTGTAAATATGAAAGGCAATAAGAGCCCAAGTAATTGTGTACACACGACTATGCAACATCGACCAACTAATCATACATTAGCTAACATGTATTGCAAACTACAACATGCCCAGTACAACCAATAGACCATCACAATTTAAGTACAAACCTCATAACTTTATATACAATTCTAGAATTAATAATGATAAAAAATAATACATCAGCCATGAAAAGTAATCATCGACACGTCCGACACGATCGACAACTTGAACATCGTATCCCGAGGCTTTATGCATAAAGACTTATTGATAGTCCTCCCTATTCTAAGTCTCCATGGAACCTTATCAAGTTAGTACGAAGCCATAGGAGTCGGCATGTATCCCCAAATGACTTTTTACCATTAGATGGCCACAAAATAAACGTACTCCCGTGCCATAGTATAATGTTAGTACAATTCGATACATGTTTGTCTACGACACGTCCCAATACTCAACTAGTATCATTATTAATAGCATTTCACATGTTATACTCCATTATTATATGAGTCCAATCCATTTCATCTAGTTATACTTCAAACAAAGCAATTTAGCAAAAACATGGGAATCTCGTTTGGACAAAATCAATCTCGTAAGGACCAAAACCAATTCGTTTGGACAAAATCCCCTTCATCCCAAACACGAATTCCATCCACAAAAATACGGACCAAACATCTCCCAAACACAACCAAATCATCCTACAACATCGATGATTCATCAATATATACGTCTAAATGACCAAAATAACATATTTCATTGCTATTGAATCATTATTCTACCACGTACCTTATATAACGACGATGAATTCGCTAGGAGAATTCGGAGATATGCTTAATATACCGTACAAGAAGATACGCCAACTAGACAACAAAAACTATAATGATTTACCAAGAATTCATCAAAGATAATTAAGTTTGACCCCAAACTAATCTTTAAGACAACTTTGATTATTTGAGGTTTTAGAGAATACAAATAATCTCAAAATAATTATTACCTCATAACGACGAGGGTTACATAACGAGTCTAAATCCACCTCTAGACCATCGATTAGTCTAGTTCTCCTCCATGATTTGTAGGTTTTTTGTGATGATGACCCTAACTCCCCTTCCTCTCCTTCTCTCTCTCTGTTGAGAAACAATGATAACATATTAGGTTTAGGAAATTTATTTTCAGAATTTAAGTCTTGTTGGGCTTCCTTAATGGGCTTTTCTAACTGGGCCTTACAGTTCTCCCTCAGAAAAAATAAACCTCGTACTTGAAGTTTGAACATACTTAAAAACAACCCATAGTACTCAATGTTTGAATTGTTCTTTCTGTTTATCCACTCGCTTAAGGATGATAGACAATGCTCTAAGTCAATTTCATGCCCATAGTTTATGACATTCCTTTCTAGAACTATGATAACTTTTCTGCTATGTCTTCCTTCTTCAATAATCATCCATATGGAATCCTTTCTTCTCTTTGATCTAGGCAAACCACTCACAAAACCTATCGTGATGTGCTCCCCCTTCCACTTTGGTATCTCAAATTGTTGCATTTCACCTCCTGCCTTTTTTCCGTCTACTTTACATGTTGATACATCAAATATCGTACCATAAACATGTGTGACTCAAGTCATGGTATACGTTATTTCGTTTGGATGTACCCCTAATCGTGACTGGTGTAACTCCCTTAATACCTCTATGTCTTAGGACAAAAACAAGTATTGTCCAACTCTCTTATTACTCCCATACTAGCAAACAATAAGGTATCCTTAACATAACTATCTAACATACATGATAGGCTTACATAAATACTGATCTCATCCAGCCACAATATCAATTCACTCAAAAAAATGACACATACATACTTCGGCAACCATTACATACAATGTCATACAATACATGAGATTGCCAACTAAACAACTACATAAGACAACATGAATACCCAACACAACCAACTATATGATAAAGTTCAACAACTCAATTTATGTATACCAATCTGCCTCAACAAGACACAATAACTAAAATCACTAGCCTAGACAACAAGTCCAATCATGATACAATAAGAATCCCACCGCCAATGACACGTCCACTCCAAGCATATTATAAACATGATAAATCTTGGAATAGACTTATTCTCAAGGCTTAAAACAACCACATTAAACCCTGGAATGAACGTACTCCCAAGATTCACCACAATCACCACAATCATCTCAACGACTGCATAACAACCTATCTGTGACCACACAACCTTCATCGATAACTCTATGATATCATATCAATGGCACTACAACACCACATAGACGACCACCACAACCATAATGATATGACTAATATCCCTTTTCTACTCAACCAAGAGAATTTCATGATGGCTCCCTCATCTAACCATCCACATTATCACTTTTTCCATACTAGTTAAGGGGGGAAATTGAATGGTCAACTCATTTATCCTCCAAATAAATCTCACCCGGAAAATACATATATGGCATCTAACCGACCACTAGCTTAGGTTTGAAATGTTGAACTACTTTAAAGCTACTCTCGACCTCTAACCAACACTGTCGATACAACATAGAATGAGATACTCATCCACAATACCTAACCAACAATCTAGAACAATAATGACCAACCTCATCAAACATGTTTGTTCATTCATCCTCCATACTACCACCCTACATCTCTCATTCAAGTACACTAGCAAACATCAAGACTCCTTAAGATTAGCAGGTCTCTAGCCTATGAAATGTCTCTAAGATAATTCTATATCTACAACACTGAAGTGTCCTACTCGGCATACATTCAATACTTGTAGTCTATATTTCACTTCCCATTACTTTATAGACCAAATTTAACCTATTAACTCCACTTATATGCTAAACATCTCCATCTTATCACAAACATCTCTAAAGTTGTAACTCCTCCTCATCACATCTTTTACTCTTTTACAATCCTCCAACCCTTTGACATCGTATTTTGGAAATTCCCATCTTTACCAAGCTTCTATTACCCACCATCCATTCAAGCATTTCCATACTCTCACACGATACCCAATCTTTTAGTTCTTATGCAATCTCCATACACATAATATATCACAGTTCAACTCATCATCTTACATAACTCGTTCTCTCAGTCACCTAGATCACTCAGGACAACAACTTCAAATACTTTATACTTTCTTTTTACTACCCCACACTTTTCACACATCTCTACAATTTCTATCACTAACTAATTTGCTAATCCGAATATCTCTCATTCGAGTTTACACTCAAATAGTCATCTAATGCAATCCACCATTCATCACAAATTGATCGGGAAAGCACAAGTCCATCCTAGCTCTTAGCTTGTTCATATTCTCTTTTCAGATCCACACTCTCATCTCGAAATTCACCTTCTACCCTTGCCAACCCAACCTTGTAACTAATCACAATATCGCCAGTCAAAAGATATATCATCACCTTTCCAGCACAACATCATTAGTCATCTTTTGCCTAATGCAAACACATCTAAGTTGATTCACACTACTACCTCATCGACCATACAACATCCTATCAATGACAACATGACACCACTTCAATGGTAATACGACATCACCTCCATAATGGTCAATAAGCCCAACTATATGCACTTGCATTCCTGTCACAAATCATATGCCTACCACAATCATTACTTCCTAGCATACATATACTCCCACTTGTAAGTTGTACACTAACATACCGTCCAATAGCAATGCACCAAAGTGCACTACGCCTTCCTGTTCACTATGACCCCTTCAACTACAGTCTTATTCATCGCATCCTATACGTGCCATATCTAAACTCAAGAGATTAACTCAAAATCAATAACATGTTTGCATCATAGTATAAGTACAGAAACCTGTATAACTTGTCGTTAACTTTGTCCACTAGCAGAAATCTATGTTAGGCCTACAGGCCATCCCTTGTTAACTAACACAGAGAGCTAAGCATCGACATCCGCTGCAATAGATTATTGGTTTATTTTATATATATAATACGTATATGAAAATAATATGATATAAATTGATACAAATAAAGCACACAAGGCAGACAAGGTAAGGAAATTAAATTCCTAAACTCCTACCCTGATTTTCTAGCTGCGGCTCGCTCGAAACTTCCTACCGACATACCCAATATCCTATAGCTCCCAAAGTGGTCATAAATCTTAAGCTCTTATACCAACTGTAACGCCCCAAAATTTCTAACCACTCCCGAGTATGCTAAAGAGTCCACCATCACATCAAATATAGAATAAACAAAGAACATTTATGATATAACTGTCAAATTGGTCCCAAATAGAAATAACATCCACTATCCATTTGGCCTTATTAAAAGGTTTTATGGCCTACATCATTATTCAATGGAGATAAAAGAAATAACTCATCCCGGCCATTGGCCTACAACTTTTTGAAAAACATGCAAAATCAGTTACTGAAATATAATAAAAACTATTACTCCCGAGTGACCTCCAACCTGTCCTATCCATTGATTTTGTGTTCCCCAGTCCTAGGTACTACTTGGCGTTTTATTGCAAAACAGTAGAAAATTCTATAAAGCAGGTACGAGTCAGAAAACAGTACTGCAATTCTAATGAAAAGTGCAGTGCAAGATAACGTAGCATGTAACATCAATAATAAATGTAAAGAAAGTACAGAAGTACAATGCATTAAAACTATAAAGTTCAACTGCAACTACCCATCCAACCAAACTATATGACGAGACATCACTACCATCTATTGGGATATACAGTCCTTCTACATCCTATCGATCACTTGAAAACTATGTTCCCAATGTCACACACTATTGCTCAAGGTATGAGTACCCGTGTAATACGGCCACCACAGAAGACTATGTGCCAATGGCCACCTCAGAATAACCTGTGTGCCAGCATCCATCTAGGAGACCCGCATGCCAATGGTCATTACAGAAAAAACATGTGTGCCAACGGCCACCACATAATGGATATTTCTCTATGTGCCAACTATTCTAGTCTTATATTTCTAGAAATTTTAGGGGTAACATGTCCTATTCCCTAAACCCATCGTAGCCATATCTACGCTCAGACACAGACTCGTTAGGCATGCCAACAGTGTCGATACATCATTCAATTATTTAGCTTCACATCTTAACTTGGCATTAACTAGCTAACGTCCATGTACAACCAAGTTAAGCTATTTGTTTAAGTTGTAGTCGTGATAACTATTTAGTATTTTGACAATATTTCTCAAACCGTAAGTCTGATTGAGGCCTATGATATACCGTTAGAAAGATATTTCATTTATGTATGACTTTTGTATTTTGAGAAAATTTAATTTAAAGCATAGGAGGATCAAAATAAAACCCGAATTAATCAAGTTGCCAATAGAACAACAGAAAATGTGACAACAATTTGGTATTTTTACAATATCTCTCAAACCGTACATCCTATTGAAGCCTATGATATATTGTTAGACAATATTTTATTTATCTATGATTTTCGTATTTTGAGAAAAAAATTAATTTAAAACGTAGGAGGGTCAAAATAGAGCTCAAAACGTTAAGGAAAAATGCTAACAATACTAGCGGACTATATGCCCCAAATTCCACAATTTTAATCATACAATCTTTGTTATATAATTGCTAAGAGGTTTTCGCAATGTACTTTATACTAGACAAAAGAATTTCCCTTGAAAGCTTGGGATTTAGGAATCCCAACACTTTCCTCTGCCAAACATCACCCAAATGCAAACCTACAACCACAACTAAACGATGAATTGGATTTAAAATAATTATCTATACGTTAATTCATCTTAAAATTCCACTGTTGACAAATTTGAAGAATCACGGGTATGAACGACCATAAGAGATAAAAGATACTATTTACGCCACAACGACAAGGATAAGGTGAGGATTTTAAATCTGGGATAATTTTTTCTCTTGGTCTTCTTCTCTTCTCGGATCGAGCATGTTTTGGGCAAGGGTGATTCTCATCTTCTCTCCTCCCCTCTGTTAAATATAATATATTATTACGCATAATGAAGACGGAGAGAGAGGGGAAAAGGGAAAGGTAATACATTTCCGTTCCACTTCCATTTAATTGCAGTTTAGTTATCCAAGTCCACTATTTATCCGAATAAATTCCCTTTCATTGTTATGATGTTATAGTAATTCTTAATGAAATGTACATCAAATAAGAATATGTTGGTAAAATGCTTATTTGTAAAAATTTTAAAGAAAGAAAGTGCACTAAAATGTATGAAAATAGAAAGGTATCCTATCATATAGGATGCTACGAGGGAGTAGAATTGAAATGGAGTAAATAAAAGAATTTCCTTTGTAATAGTAGGAAACTGCTTAGATTAATTATGATAATTTCCTATTTACGAGGAAACAAATAGTGGTTTAATCGTGGCTTTTAATTATTTGGTTTTCAAACATCTCCAATACATCCCTTTAAGAGCATTCACATCAGTATTTTTCATGTAATTTTTACATATTTTTTTAAAATTTCATTTCTCTTACTAAAAGTCTATATTTTGGCAACTGCCCATATCAGTCTATCTATTTTTTTTATAAAATTATTAGAGCAATTAAAAATATTATAAATAAAATATAAAAAATTATTTTTCTTAATCTTAACTAATGTTTTAAATATTTGATGGAAATTAATTTATTTTTTCAATAGATAAATTATGAATATTAAATTTCTATATTAAAAAATCTACTATAGTATTTTTAGAAAATTTTATAGAATCTCAAAAAAATAGAAAGATTGTTGTCAGATATTTCTCTTCTTTGCTTTTTCAAATGAGAAATTAAATGAGAGGAATCTATCATTTAGAAACATTAATCCGAATGCTCTAAGTGTGGGTATAAAGAAAATAGAAATATCAATCATGCACATCAATAATCTAAATTAATAATTTTAAAAAATTGGGATGAGAAACTTCAAAAGCTAATATTAACATTGCTTGTTAAAAACTGATAGTAACGCAATTTAAGATAGAAAATTCAAACCAGTCACAAACAAGACTTTGATGAATACGTGAAGGACTAGTTTGGGAATGCAAATATTTTTTAAAATTACTTTTAAAAGTTGATTTTAAAAATAAATATAATTTTAGTATTTCGTAAATAAAATTTAAAATTACTATAATAAGTAGCATAATGTTTGATAAATTGATTTTTCAATCATAAAAAGAAAAAAATAGATATATATAGGAAATATAAGAAATATAATTAAAGTTGTTATAATAATTAATTAAATAAAAAATAGAAGCAACTTTTCAAATCACCCCTAAGGTTGCTTTAAAAAACACCCTTAAAAAAGCAGAAACAAATTATTAAAAATAGTTACTTTATAATTACCGAACAGCTCAAGTTATAATTTTCAATAAAAAAAATAGAAGTAAGCCGTAAAAAGCAATGCCAAATTGGCCCTTAACATCTTTAGTGAATCTTTAATATTGCTCAATAAGATGGTGTTTTGTGTAACAATTATGATATTTCTTGATATTCCTTAGATAGTAGTACATTAATGTGTGTAGTCAATTATCACATAAATATTTTCATATGTTACATAAAAAGTATGGGCATGGCTACTACAAGAACGGAATATTTTTTAAGCATAGTTAAGTATTTTTGTCCAATAACTAAATAAACACAAAATAATGTCTCAGTTTCAGAGGTGTTGCTTATTTGCTTTTGACAGTTTCCTTGGTTTATTGGTCTCCTATTACAAGTTCTCGTTACCTTGACGACCAATACTTTTTACCAGGAAATTTGGTTTCACGTGGGAAACTTGTTTCCCCCATAAATAGCTTCCAAACAAAAACTTTGCATTTCTAAAATTTATAATGAAAATTCGATTCTAAATAATTTATGTAGTATTAGAAAATTCACAAAAAAAAAAAAATATTATTATAATTTTTTATTATTTTAATATGATAAAAGTATTATTTATATATTAGTAAAAATATATAACCATTTTTATTGTTACATACAATTTATATATTAGTGTTTTCTAATTTTATATATTTTTAATGGTTTGTTTCACATTTTTGTTTCTCAAGATGATTCCTGTTTTATTTTTTATTTCGGCAACTATGCTTTTATATGCATATATTAGGATTTTTTTTTAAAGAAAGATAAATGAAAGAATATATTTCCTTGCATTGACATTGTATAGAGTTTCACACACATACGGGATATACAAATATATGTGGCATACATTTTGTGCATATGTGTCATTCATGTAAGTCTTTTTGTATATCAAAATCAATGCATTTCATCTCTTATAAAGAAGAGCAAATCCTTCATTTTTTCTTCAAGTTTGAGGACCACATCTGTCAGGATTTGTAAAATTCCTGAATTGAGTTTTACAAATGAAACTATGAATACCAAGTAGAATTTTAATGAAATGGTGGAGACCATCAGTGTAATTAACTCTGTTAAATAGCTTGTATCTTTTATGTGAAATAATAAAACTAGTCCGATTTTTGTTTTGTTTTATTTTATATTTTCCTTTTCTTTTCTCCTGGTAAAAACTTGCTGCCCACGACTTATTCCTTGACTTTGCTTTTTCTTGAATTTGACCGGGTCAGAGTTTACACCTTAACATAGATTTTTTTTATGCTAACACAATCAAAATTAGAAAGAATCCAGATTTTATACATATAGGAATTACCTATTACTATCATTTATATGATGAAACATAAGAGAGATAATTTATTTATATTTTTTATATAAATTCCATCGATTTTCTATTTTTTTATTTGGATGATTGGATCATGTTAATAACATAAAAATTCTAATATACAAGTATTTATAAAATTCATGTAATGTCCTAAAAATTCAAAGAAAATTTTTTGCATTTTAATAATATTATATAGCACGATATAATATTATTATTATGTAAAATACAACGTGATAGTAGCGTGTAATGTTTGCCACTTCAACAAAATAGTACGGGGTTCGACTTGCCTGGTCATATCGTGGGGATCAAGGAGGAGCCACCGATTACGAGATGCAGGGCAGCACCCTAGTAAAATAATAATAATAATAATAAAAAAAATATATATATATATATAAATAAATACTTTTATTAGTGGAAAAAATATGTTCTGGGCCTAAGTGCCGGTACACAAACCTTTATATTGGTTCAGAACTCACTGGAAGCTGACACACATAGTGAAATGCCGGTACACCGTAGTGTACCGGAACACCAAACCTGTGTACCGGTACACAGACTCTTATATTGATTCAAAACTCACTAGAAGTCGGCACACATGGTGGCATATCGGTACACCCAGTCAGCGTGGAAAATATCATGGACTCCATTACTTTTTATTCTTATAACACACATTTTCATTCATTTGCCATTATTCCGAAAATAGGAGGAGGAGGGAGAGAGAGAGAATAAGTGATATTTAACGCTCGAGGATGGGATGTTATCTAATTTTCGAAGGCGGATCCAATTTATGAGTATAGATCCTTGATTTTTGGAACATAGAGATCATTTCTATATAAGTTTTTTTCATCCATTCCGTTTGATTTACCTTTATTTCCACACACTTCTTGTGCATGCAATTTTATTGGATATTCTTATTCCTCGTGAGGAGTATAACTTTTTTTGTTTCAGCATTTAACGATTTGATTTAATTTACTAAATCAAATCGTGTGGCGTAATAGAGGCAAATTGGAGGTTTCTTGACGAGGCTTTGCAGAGTGACTTCAAGCGCGTCTGTAGGTATGACCGACAATACACTCTAACTTAAACTTGAGAATTTGCCATATGTGTTCATGTATGTTATCGTAGAAAAAGAGAATTGACATAATCCCTTAGGTGAATATGTTTTCACAGTTGAACTGTGAATGCTAACTTGAATTATAGACTTTGTAGGATACTGTAGTGGAATGTGAATTGATACATTCATAAGGATTGTTATTGGAGTAAATGTAGGAAGAAGTTATAACATGACTAATTAACTTGCATAGTTAAACTTCTCATTTTACTGTCATTGCAGTTATTCATTTATATGTTATTTTCACAATTTATCAATTCTATGTTATTCATTTTATTAAATTTATTATCATGTCTATTATGAGTAGCAATATAAATCGCATGTGTAGACAAATATGACATTTACATTAATGGGGGAGTAAGACATTGGTAAGACATTATATCAAGTTTTCTTACAAAATGAAGCAATAAGGCCTGCAACCTTACCATGAAAGACAAAAACCTGTAGTAGGGATTAACCATTTATTTGACGCAGTGTGGACAAAGAGTAAATGAAGGCTTTGTTTCCATTGAAATAGGAACACGGAAACTTAGCGACGACTGTGACACCAAAATTTATAAAGAAGAATATACATATCTGAAACAGTGTCGAAATTGCAGGCATGTAGTGTTAGTCAGTTTCATATAGAAGAGGTATACAAAGTATACATGAGTAGCTAATGTATTTGTTTCATGATTCATATTTGTTTGCGCTTATAAATATCCATGCTCATACATGTTTCATATATTGCTTAGCCTCTTGTTTACGTGTTTGCAGATCGTCTAACCGTTACTTTTCCACATTTTCTTTTCTTATATTTGTATTGTAGGCCCGGAGGCAGGCATCTAGCATCATTGATAATGTGATGTGACATTGTATATATATCTTTTTGGCTAACTATGACAAACGCATAGAAGACGAAGATAACATTTTGATTTAGTGCCTTTATTATTATGTTGTAGTATTTCAGATATGTATAATTTGTAGCAGATGGGGATCTGATAGAGTAGTTGTAGAAGTTGTATTTGAAGTGAAAGTATATATATGTTATTGTCTTCTACGAGATTAAGAATATATGTATATCTTTCATTATTACTCTTTTTGACAAGTAAGTAGCTTGTGATATTGTATTCGTAAACAAAATTGTTTACGATGTTGTTTATTTATATATAGTTTCCGGTGTTGGTGCTGGCCTTTAACCTTCAGTTTTAGAATAACTTACTTTAATCATACTGATGTGAAATGTTGTAAACTGTGAGTAGTATTGTTCTGCAATGACGATTAGTTGCGTTTATGAGATAGCATTAGAATACGCGTTTCCATTTTATTTTATGTTTTATAAAATTTATCTTTTTTTTTATTTCTAGAAAGAGAAACATATACTCGTTCTCCGGGTTTTTCGGGATTCGAGGCGTGACAATTCATATCCAATTTAAAATATATATGTTTAAAAATAAAAAATTAAATAAAGTTCCCAAAACACCATGGTCCGAAAGAATCCGTCACGTAAGAATCTTTCGAATCCCAATCTCCCATTATATTCTTTCTCTATCCCATAAATACTGATCTACTTTTTTTATTTGAATTAATAAATTATATTTAATAAAAATATAGAAATAAATTTTATCAGTAATTTTTCAAAATCACTCTTATTTAAACAATTACATTTAACGGGGATAAGAAGTAACATTTAGTGTGCCTTGAAAACAACCAATGGATTAGAATTCTATAAAACAAAAATACCGAATGTGAAGAGTCTCACCTTAGTGCTATATTGCAATTATTGAGAGAGAGTATTTTTTATATTATATTATATAAAAAATAGTCGCTGTTGATAAAAAATTCACCATAATAACAGAAAACGTTTCTAAACACCATTTTTTTATAAAAATGTTGTAAACCCGTATATTGTTACGTAAAAAAAAAAAAGAAAAGAAGCGGAATTATATTTATATTTATGGCCAGATTTTTTAATAAAATAAAATCAGAATCTTTCAATTAGGCTTTATATCTTCTCCCCACTGCTCAAAACCCTAGAACAGAGAGAGACAGAGAGAGATGGTGACGGGCGACGAGAAGCCATTGGAGCTGTTCCTGAAGATCGGACTAGACGAGCGTACGGCGAAGAACACCATCGCCAACAACAAGGTCACGGCCAATCTCACAGCTGTTATCCACGAGGTTGTTTTTCTAACATTCGATTTTGTTCCTAATTTGTTGAATTTTGTGTTCCTTTCATGTACTAGTAGAAGAATTTACCCATTTTCTGATAATTGGGCATATCTGCTAATTTTTTTTTTTATTTTATTGGTTCAATGTTCGATTTTGTTCAGAATCTGGAGCTCCTTTTCCTGTATTGATATCCAATTATGGTTCTTCTTATTACCATGCAAATTTGCCAATTTTGCGTTTTACTGGTTTGAGACTAGTATTTTGAGCTTGTAAATCAAGGGAAAGAAATTGTTTAACTAAAGGTTAAGTTTTACTTATTTTGGTGGGGTGTGAAAATTTTGAAGTTGCATAGGTATTTGTTGGCTGAGGAAATAAGAAGAAAGTTTCAACTCAATTTGTGTAAAATCTAAATTAAATTGAATGTTATCAGTTTTTATTTTTTAATTTATAATTACCCAGTTTTATGTTTGAACCTGGTACTTGGAGGGTGTATCTCTTCAGTGGAGAACTGCAAAATGTACCATCTTTTTTCTGATGTCAAAAGTACCATTTTTTCCTGAAATTATGGAAGTTTGCCAATTGTTGTGTTTATTTACTGATTTAGAACCAGTATTTTGAGTTTGTTTATTTATCAATAGGTTAAAGGCAAAAGAAATTATTTAGTCGAAAAGCGTTTTTTTTTTTCGGTTGGTCTATGAAATCTTGAAAATGCATAATCCTTTGTTGACTGAGGAAATAATAAAAAAGTTTCCCCTCAATTTATCTATAATCTAGATTTAGAGGAGTGTCATGATTGTTCTCGTTCTACCAATATTTCAAAGTTTTGTCCTTTTTCTTTGAAAGTTGGCATGGCTTTTCCGTGTGTTCTGTTTTCATCATTTACGTTCTTGATTCATTTGTTTTTTCTTTCTTCATTTAGGCAGCTGTGACTGGTGGTTGTGATCGGACTACTGGAAATCTTATATATACAGTAAGCTATTCTCGAAATTCAGGCTTTTTTTGGTCCGTGAAGGATTTGAAATAGAAATAGCTTCAGATTAACTGCTTATTAGCTATAAGGATCTCAAAGTATCATATGCTCACCATCTGATTGAGTTATTAAAGAGACTTAATTTCTTTTCCCTCGCTATATTGGGTACTAAGGATATGCTAAAAACAAGCATGATAGCAGGGGATAAATATAATCATATCCTTATTTTTTTGCATCGGCACATTTGATCACTCTTCTCACCTCGATGATGTAGGCTGAGTTCCTTCATGCTTTTTTCCACTACGTAATACCAGTTAAAAAGTTAAGAATATTGTCTTCTGGTAGTCATTTAATGTAACTCAAGGACTCTGTGGGAGTAATGGGCTGGAGTCTGGAACGAATAAGCCTGTTTATTAACTTTTTATCTTCTTAAGTACTAATTTTCAAAAATGGATATTTCATGAAAATTGGGCAAATTACAGACATTGCAGAAGTTAATATAAAACGCATTTTATTACTTATTATTATATAAGACAAGAAAGTAGTTATAATTTGTTTAGACTATTATACATGTAGTGTTTTTCAGTATTTCATGCATGTACGTATATTAGCACGCTAATGATGAGATTACAATAAGTTTGCCTTTTGATATTGTTGTTGTTGTGGAACTTAATTTTTTTTCCTCAAGGGAAGATATTATGCAATTTTGCTAAATTACTGTGTAATTACAGTTTTGCGCGATTAAAGTGTTTGGACCTTTAACTAGCTGAGCTGTAGAAGTTTAGTCCTTGGCTTGTTTATAAATCAGTGGCCCTAGCCAAACCTGTAATGGCCTGAGTTTATTTATGAACAACCAGGTTCATTTGCACCCTCATATTTTGGAATCATTATGATGATTCTTAGAAGTGTTACTATTTCAGTATGGATATCTGTTTTGTGGAGGAAATGTTTACAAAGCTGTTGAAGCTGGTCAAACTTTTAAAGTGATGGTATTTTTTTTTTCCTGTCAGGTTGCAACAAAGTTCCCAGCAAATGCTCTGGCTCATCGTCCAACATTACTGCAGTATATTGTCTCTTCAAAGGTTTAGAAAGTTCTCGATTTATTTGGTTATTTATAAACTGCCAATCTGATTTATTACTTAAAGTGGTTAAACCGTTTGAGTTTAGACAAAACATGATTTATTCATCTAGCAACCTCTGTTATGCTTGCTTAAATTGGAATTTCCTCCTGGCATTTGTGAAACTATTTGAAGTTGTATTAGTGATGTAATTCCTTTCCACCCTGCAGATTAAAACTCCTGCACAGTTAGAAGCTGCCTTTACATTTTTCACGGCCAACGGCTCGGAAGATTTTATGATCCCTGATTTTGAAGAGGCTTGTGGTGTTGGTATGAAAAAATAAATTCTCTCTCTCTCTCTCTTCTCTCTCTCTGTTTCTCTCTCTTCTCTCTCTCTCTAGTCGGTAGATTCTATAAAACTTCTGGGATGAGCATTGAGATTTTCAATTTTATGCCATTACGTTTTCCTTTTTCTTTATTCTGTTTGTCTACTGTATGTTACTGTAAAGATCTTATCCCTTTTGAGTTTAGTGGTTTTTAATTTTCTTTGTTGCTTTTTATTGTAAGGGTTCGTTTCCTTGGTGGCTAGTTTTTGATATATGTTTTATTTTGCGGAAGAAGAGGACAAAAAAGTTATTGTATGCTCACAGTTTCTTGCTCGGATTCTGTCCTTCTAGAATGTGTAATATTTCCGATTGCATTCATCATCTGCCTATTTTTTTGGAATAAATTACGCCCGCTGTTTTGTTACAATGTGTCATTTATCCTCATTATCAAGAAAGCAAACCTCTCTCCCTCTTACTTTGATTAAGATTACCATGTGTTATAGTCCATGACCCATTACCTAGTTGGTGATCTTTATATAACTTTGCATTCATGTGAGAGCATAGGTGATCTTGGCACTCTTAATCTTGCCTGGCTTAAACTATGCAAAATATTAGCACGTACTTTTCTTCAGATTAGCTATTGACTTCATTAATATATGTAAATTACAGTCTGATTTTATCGTGTCATGTTGTGCCACTGGCTACATTGTTAAGTGTTTGACTTGTGTTTTCAAGATGATTTTACTGTGCCATGTTGTGCCACTGGCACTTTAGTCTTTCTCTACTCAATGTGCTGTTGAAGAGTTACAGACATTCACATTATGACTTGTCTTATTCCTTCCTTTAGTACTTCCAAGATTAAGTTTTCAAATTTACATTTTAACAGGGATTGAAGTCTCCTTGGATGATATTGTACGCACCGTTGCTGAGGTATTTGAAGAGCGCAAAAGTGCTATTCTAGAGCAGCGATATCGCACAAATAGTAAAGCCATTCCTTAACTCTGGAACTTTCCTGCATGTTAAGAATGTTTTCGGCCTTTGATCACCTCAATACTTAAACTAGTTTTAGCCAGATGTTCGCATGTTTTCGGACAGGCTCCTGATATACATTTTTAATTTGTTTTAGAGGGTGAACTGTTTGGTGATGTAAGGAAGAAACAGCCTTGGGCAGATCCAAAGATCGTGAAGGTTACATACTTTTAACAAACAGAATATGCATCAACTTCTAATTGTGATATTTTAGTGTCTTTGATTTAATTCTTTCATGTTTCTTGTGACTTATTTTGTGCAGCAATTAATAGAGGACAACTTGACCGCTTTACTTGGTGAAAGGACTGCAGCAGATGATGAAAAGCCTGTTAAAAAGAAGAAAGAGAAGCCGGTTAAGGCTGAGGTAAACAAAGCTACATATATTGCCTACTTATTTACTTGTGGACAATGTGGCTCATGTTTATCCAGCTACTTTTTTTTTCAATATACAACTAGGAGGACAAAACTGCTGTTGAAGCACCACCTAAACCAACGGAAGAAGAGCTAAATCCATTTTCAATATTCCCTTCTCCCGAGGAGAACTACAAGGCAAGTAGCTGGCTGATTGTTATGCGTACTTTGATTATTGATAATCTTTTTCGCTTTGTGTGTCGGATTCTAGGGGTGTTCATTTGGCCCACGCAAGCCGCTGTGGCTCGACCCACGTGGGTTTGAGGGCCGGCCTGTGGTGCGGGCTTGTTGGCTGCGAGCCTGCGGGCTTTTTAGGGAAAATATAGGGCTCATACCTGCCCCGCGCGTGCATGTTTGTGGGTGCAGGCCCCTTGCCCCGCAGCAAGGCAGTCGCTACATTGTCAGTCGACAGACTCAAAAAACTAAATAGGCAATCGATTGGCTGTGCAACTATGGGATGCAAGCCGGGCCGGTGGGGTAGGCTTGCGGGGCGGGTCTGTGTGCCTGGCTCTTGGAGTGCGGGGTGGGTGTGGGCCAAATGAACACCCCTATGTCTGAGCCATAATACTCTCTTCATCCACATTTAATAGGCCACTTTGTCTTTTAGGATTTCAAAACAAAATTGTGCATTTCCATTTCGTAATGTTCAATCATGGCAGAATCAGATACATTACCATTATTTGCCCCTTTTAATGACTAGAGGCAAGAATAAGGCCAAAATTGATTGGGATAGATTTAGTAATTTACATTTCATCCAAATTTGAGAAATTACATCTTGTATTTTGCTTAAAACTGTATGTTGGTCAACCTGGTTTTCATCAAGTATACTTCTCTATGTACAAGGTCCACTTTTTATGGCTGTGTCATTACGTTTGATATTAATGGTTATGTCTCCATTCCTGGAGTCACATAGGCACACAACCATCTTGTAGACATCGTGAAGTTTATGACATGAAACTCAAATTGCATTGCAGTACCTTGTTGTAGCCACTTGTTTTAGTACTTGAAATGAAAATCTTAAGTATATCACTTTCGGGTTATCAGGTGCATACTGAAGTTTTTTTCAACTTTTGGGTTATCAGGTACATACTGAAGTTTTTTTCAGTGATGGCCATGTGTTGAGAGCTTGCAATTCTAGGGAATTACTTGAAACGCATTTAAAGGTGACTAGGGGGAAAGTACATACACGCTTTCCACCTGAACCGAATGGTTATCTACATATAGGCCATGCAAAGGTAATTAGTTAGAGGGGTTTGGAGATTGCTAATGATCAGGGTTTTTGAGTTTTTTACCGTCATCTAATTACTTATTCTGCAGGCGATGTTTGTTGATTTTGGACTGGCAAAAGAAAGAGGTGGATGCTGCTATCTGAGGTGAGGAGTCTTGTATTATGTTTTTTATTGATGTTGGATGCATTAGAAATTCAGCAATGATATCTCTCGAAACAAGCATGTACAGAAGTTGTACAAACGCATAAATGGCAAGATTCTGTTGATTGATTTCTTCCTTCAAAATGGGATCAATACATAAGATGTTGACACATAGGAATCTGTGCCATTTTTTTGTACGTGTTAATTTGTACGGACAACATTACCGTCAATAGTTATACTCTCGATTTTGCGAACATTTTGCTCTTTTTTGTTTCAGTAATTTTATAATATTGATGTTGCTCGATTTCCCTCAGTATGATGAAGTTTTTCTTGTTTTGACTGCATGGACTCATTCTAGTGTAATATTTCGTCTTTAATGCCACTTCTAATTTTTGGACTAAGAATACTTAATTTGAGACTATTGCGGCTAGCTTTTGTTGCTTTTTATTAATCCTGGATCATATGAAGAAGTTTCCCATGGCCTTTTCTTCTTTAACTTGATCCTTTTCCTATACTGGTAGGTATGATGATACAAACCCTGAGGCTGAAAAGAAAGAATATATTGATCATATTGAAGAGATTGTAAGCTGGATGGGCTGGGAACCATTTAAGGTAAAAGATTCTCATGTTCTCTTGTCTTTACACCAATATTAACTCGTCCTCTAACATCTGTTTTTATTATATATATTTTTGCAGATAACTTATACAAGTGATTATTTCCAAGAACTTTATGAGTTGGCAGTGGAATTAATTCGAAGGGGTCATGCTTACGTCGACCACCAGGTTTCTTTTGACATACTAAAAATATCCAATCTTGGATATATTTGTTAGGTTTTTTTAGTTACAAGACTCAGTTCGGTGCCCCTCCTATACAAAAGTCATCGTTGCCTTGTTTAACCTAAATTTTAATTGGTCGTCATGGTTCCACAAAAATACCTGGCTGGCTAAATGTTTACATTTGGTCTAAATGTTTCTTCGTTGTCTGTGGATAAGATACATGATTTACATTTGCTTTATATGCTCCAGACGCCTGATGAAATAAAGGAGTACAGGGAAAAGAAAATGAATAGTCCTTGGAGGGAGCGACCAATCGAAGAATCACTTAAACTATTTGATGAGATGAAACTGGGTATGATTGAAGAGGGGAAAGCAACATTGAGAATGAAGCAGGACATGCAAAGCGATAATTTTAATATGTATGACCTCATTGCATATCGAATTAAGGCAAGTAGCTGTTTATATTTTATCTTTGATTATTGGTATTTGAAGGCTCTCTCTTATTTCTGTCATCTGGCTTTCTGTTTTCCAGTTTACTCCTCACCCACATGCTGGGGATAAATGGTGCATCTATCCAAGTTATGATTATGCTCATTGCATCGTGGACTCACTTGAGAATATTACTCATTCGGTATGTTCTTTTCTGCTCTATATGTAATATGTTTATGTTACATGGTTCTGTTCTTTTTGTGCTCTTACGATCGAATCAAGAAGTCAATCTTTTGGGATGATTAATATAGTCCATTTCATTCATATGTATCTTTTTGTGGAAGATGTACTTACCTGAACCTGGTTTAATGGGCGTTTGTTGCTTCTGAGCTTTAGTACTTAATTGATTTTGTGATGTTGGGATGGTTGTAACTTGTGCACAACTTTTTCTCCTGAAATTGACCTTAAAGTCGGATTTTCTAGCTACTTGCTTTAGAATTGGTATGCCATTTTACCATTTGTCATTTTACATCGCAAGTTAGTTCTGAAGATGATTTAGTCAATATGTTTATCATAGATAAAGTGTCTTTATCTATGAGTTCTTGCAGCATGTGGAACAAATAATGCCTCTGTTGGCTGTATTTTGCATCTAGAATTCCACAAATCCTGTGGAGTCGGGAAGTTTTGAAAGTTCCTATGGACATCTAATTTTTGTCCCTTCACTATTTTTCACCAAGAAATTTCTTTACCATCCTTTACAAGCTGATTGACACGTTTTGGATTTTTCAAACCTTGGTGTTTCATTAGGGAGCATCACTGTGTTGAAAATTCTTACCAAACTAGTACAAAGCATATGAATCTAAGTGCTTTCTCGTATACAGAGCTCACCGCCCTTTCTGCTGAATCCTTGACTTATTTTATGTTTTATATATTTAATTGCTCAAAGTTTCCTATGAATTTTATGCAGCTCTGTACACTTGAATTTGAGACACGGCGTGCTTCATATTACTGGTTATTGCATTCGTTGGGCCTTTACCAGCCTTATGTTTGGGAGTACTCACGCTTGAATGTGACTAACACCGTGATGTCAAAACGGAAGGTAGTTTAAGTATCTGATATATATATATATATTTTGTATAGAAAATTTGAAAGTGTTTCTGTTCTCATAAGCTATGCTGTATTCATTTAACTTTTCTGTGTTATATTCCCGTGTAGTTAAACCGTCTTGTGACTGAAAAATGGGTTGATAGCTGGGATGATCCTCGTCTGATGACATTAGCTGGACTGCGACGCAGAGGTGTTACCTCGAGTGCAATTAACGCTTTTGTTCGAGGAATCGGAATAACTAGAAGGTTAGATTGTAGATATCGTATATGGATCACGAATCAAATTTGACAAGAATTATCTCATTTTTCTTTTCGGGGTTTTGCATGATATACGATAATTTTTGTTGCAGTGATAGTAGCATCATACGTCTGGACCGACTTGAGTACCATATAAGAGAAGAGCTCAATAAGACAGCACCTCGCACCTTGGTTGTGTTGCATCCGCTCAAGGTACGGTGTTGTCTTGTTTAAATGCAGGCTAGTTTGCTAGTTGTCATTTGAGTTAGAGTTAATCAATTTGGTTCTCAGGTTGTTATAACAAACCTCGAACCCGGGACAGTGATGGAACTCGATGCAAAGAAATGGCCTGATGCTCAATCAGAAGATTCCACTTCTCTCTACAAGGTGACTACGCGTCGCATTCTGGTTGAAATTTCCTTTTGGTATTGAACTTCTGGCTGCTTTAGCCATAAAAACTCTTCCTTTTCTAGAGTCTTCATTTGTTAAGCCTTCCCCTGGTTACATTATTTGGTCTGAGGTTTCAAGTTTGTAGTTTTTATAGAATTGCCGGTCTACAAATCTAAGTTTAGGACATTGTTGATATATATAGGTTTCCTTGTTAAATTGAAGTAATCTGGAGAATTGATATGAAAATGACTTGGAAACCAACAAGAAAACCAGTTGCTTGAAAAGACATTTATCTTTACAATACTTTTGAAACCCATTCTGGAAAATTTTGTACGGTAATTTCACAAGACCTTGACATTGTCATTAGGTAGTGTAACTGTACCTCATAGCAATGGGCCCTTTGCCTTCCTGTCAAGGATTTACGTCTCTGTTTCATGATTGTGTGCATATATTATGACCCTTTTGTTATTTACTCATTTCGAAAGCACAATGGAACAGTTTGTGCTCCTTTACAAGGTATTGGCAGATTTGTTGGATGTTTTGACTTGTTTTGACCTTTCTGATTCTGTTTTAGGTTCCTTATTCAAATGTCATATACATCGAGCGCTCCGATTTTAGGATGAAAGATTCTAAAGACTACTATGGGCTTGCTCCTGGGAAATCTGTGCTTTTGAGGTGAGTCTAAATTCCTAACCATATTCTCTAAGTTAGTGGAACATATGAAGAAATATGTCCTTCCCTCTGGCAGATTCGCTTTTCCAATCAAGTGCACAGATGTCATTCTTGGTGATGATAAAGAGACTGTTATTGAGGTTCGAGCTGAGTATGATCGCTCAAAGAAGACAAAGCCGAAGGTTTTTATTGATTCCAACATTGGTTTACTCTTTTTGATGGAATTATAGGAGTCAATCATTCAGCAAATTTTCTGATGTTTTGTTTTCGATTATAGGGAGTTCTTCATTGGGTTGCAGAGCCTTCTCCTAGAGTTGAGCCACTGAATATTGAAGTCAGATTATTTGACAGACTTTTCCTTTCTGAGGTTTGCTTTTTCTAAAACCTTTTAACTAGCATGATCAGCTTTTGACTCTGTATGGTGAGTTATTAATACTACTTGATCTATCAGAATCCTGCTGAACTGGAAGATTGGCTTGGCGATTTGAATCCCCGGTCTAAAGAAGTTATACCCGGCGCATTTGCTGTACCATCCCTTAAAAGTGCTGCTGTGGGGGATTGTTTCCAGTTTGAAAGACTTGGTAAATTTCTGATCTCTCTAGTTTGTTAAAGTTTTTGATAGATGTACAACATTCTGAGAACTAAATAATTAATATGTAGCATCTTTTAAGACATGAACTATTATGACATGACATGAACTATTATGACATGACATAACGCAAGGCAAGTCTTCCAAATTGGAAGAAAAGAAAATATGTAGTATATATGGCAAATTTTTATGTAGAAGCATATGCTAAACTGATAGGTGGTTACAATTCATGTACGCGAGGGAAATTATCCTCTCTATGAATTCCAGCCTTGTTATTAAAAATTATATTTTTTTGCTTTGCTTTTGCATATAAACTCGTAACTAATTATGTATCTAACATCTTGTACCTAGGTTATTTTGTGGTTGATAAGGATTCAACTGAAGAAAAGCTCGTGTTTAACCGGATTGTAACACTCCGAGACAGCTATGGTAAAATTGCAAAATAGTGGGTGCACGTGTTATTAGGTCAGTACTGAGCTGATGCAGGATTTTGTCTTCTAATTTTTATCCATTTACAAAAAACTTGCTTATTATTTGCCACAGCGAACCAAAAGGGTACGATGATCAATATATAGCATACTTGAGAAGTTTTGTACAAATCTTATATTCTGAAAACACTTTCTGACAGTATAAGCTGCTGTTTGAATATGGTATACTTTTTCTTTCATTGGACCTGCTGCACAATTTGAATGGTTGCTTGAAACCACTAATTTTAAAAGAATGAGTTATTATTGCTCTCGAATTTGAACTCCCATTTAGAAGGGCCAAGGTGCAGCAGCTCCGTAGAGCTGATCAGCCTAAAATCACCGAGATATTCACTTGAAAAATAAACGAATCATTATTTTCATTCATTTTGTGCTGGCTTGGAGTGTAACGTGCACTATATTTCCTGTGACATTTAATTCGAGTTGTAGAGGTGAAGGAATCTCAAAAAGTTATCATTCAGCATATCATGATGACTTATTTCTGAGATGTGAGGCAAGTCGGGTGAAAGTTAAATGCCTGATGCTCATATCCACGACTTTTGTGGCTATATAGAAGCAGTGAGCAGGGGAAACTGATTAGATGATTCAGATAGGGTAAGTATATTTCCTATTTGAGTTTTGGAAATCACATGAAAATTTAGCCTGTTTAGTATGAGAAGAAATTTGATGATGAAGTGGATAAGATGCTCTACGCATTGCTTTTAAACACAGGTTTTCAACATACTGGATCAATTATCTAAGAATTAGATGCTTAAAATAGAGTAGAAAATTGTGGATTTTACTTCAATGGAGAACACTTTAGAGCATTTCCAGCAGCATCGTTAAATGGGTACCAAATATATTTAGAGACCTATTTAGCTACCAAAGGCCGAAAAACCTTCCACAGCAGTGTAGCTAAATTCAGAGATCGAACCATTTGAGTAGCTATATTTGGCTACCAAGATGTGTTACTGTAGCGGAAGTTTTATAATTTTTTATTAATATTGGATGTACGGAAGGAAACAAAACATTGTTTTTCATTTTGTCTTTTATTTTATTTCTCACACTCTCTCTCTCCTCAGCATATCTCCCCCATCATTATTGACGACCGACCTTCTCCTCCTTATTCGTGTTCCGCCTTAGCTGCAGTTGCTGCATCTCATCCCGTTCCCACTTCGTAGCCGCCTCGATCAGATACTTGGCCTGGAAGCCTCCTCGCCACCCCAGTCCCACATCGCCGCCGTCGCCTACCCTCGGTGACGCCGCCACCTCTTCCGCCATAGTTTTATGTTTCATTAATTAATTATCCCATTTTTCAATTTCAATTATATGATCATCAATTTCATTAGGGTTTTCAATTCGATATAACAACCACCCCAGTTTTTAAGATTTTCCATTTCATGTAACAAATATTAGCTCTAATTTCTAGGGTTTTTAGTTTCATTTTTTCGTAACCCCCATTTTCTACTTTTTGATTGATCTGAATATTTAATTATTTAGATACCAACAATAGCTACTCTGAACCCACTAGGAATAGCCTAGTGGGCCACAAACCAACCTCACAAATAGGATCTCATGAGTTCGAATCCCCCCTCCCCTTTGAACTTTCCAAAAAAAAATAAAAAAATAATAGCTACTCTAATATGAGTTTTTACCATTCAATGGGTACTTATAACTGGGTACCCAGATTTAGTGACTCAAAAATAGAGACACTGCTAGGAATGCTCTTATAGTAATAGTCTTTCAAAGCAGGCATCTTGACAATCCCAGCCACGTTTCTTAATGTAGAATTTTGACAAATTAATTTCTTTTTCATTGACCTTTTCGCGTTACGGTATCATGTTAGACATGAGCCATCTCTATTATTATTCAAAAAAAGTTTGTTTGGTGAATTTGAAGTCTCTTCATATGAAGGATTCTGTATATAGAATGGGGTGAAAATGCAATACCTTTCTATTCAGTTGTCTTGTTTGCTTAACAAGCCTTGACTTCATGTTCAGGATTTATGAATGAACAATCTCTAGTTGAACCACCTGAGCCGTGTTCATGAACAGCTACGTATAACATTTTCTTAATTTTTGTTTTTGGCGCTATTACAGGTTTCTTTCAGTTACTAGTATTTATTTTTCCCAGCAAAAAACACTTGAGAAATTTAATTAGGTGCTGAACTTGATAGATCACCAGTGAACATTAGCTAAACCATTACAACTAGCCATGCTTCTCTTGTTAACTCTAGGTCACTGGAATGTGCTTTTCTTAGTGAGATATGATACTCAAATCGTAATCATTTCTTACGTAGTTGCTATATCAGTTTTAAACGCTGATTTTGGTACAAACTTTATCTTTTTGCCATAATATGATGGAAATCTTTTAATCCAATGCACGTAGGAGAATAATGTAAGATTCCGTCATTTTTCTCATGACAAAGCGCTGTTCCATTCCTCCATGTTAACACCTGATCTCTGTTTGGTGACATCCCATTATCTGAGTTTTCAGTTTTTCGTCTTCTTTCAATGGATTTCGGGGCCCAAATGGTTAAGTTTTTTGAAAAAATCTAACTTTGTTAACTGGTTGAAATTTTTTTTCTTAGTGTAGATAGGCATAGACTGTAGTATTTTAGGACAACATTTTCACCTCTGTAGGTTCTGGAAGACCGCTTTGTTCTATCTACTCGATTGTCAGCTTATGTTCTTTGTTATGGCAACATACTATTTCCATTTTTCTCGCAAAAAATCTTCTCGAGACCAATGAAAATAACTTACTGCAGCTTCTGAGGCTAGGATGTTCTCAACCATCCTTTAAAATTTTGTTTTGGGGACCTAATTAATCTTTCTAATTTGCCACATTTGTTTCTTGCAGTAATTCCATTTTCTAAAACCAGAAAACAGGTTTCAGTAGCATCACCAAAAGCAGGCTTCAATAGCTTAGGCAATCAAAACCTGTGTGATCGTTTTCACAAGTCTACAATTCGAATTCTCATTTGTCACGGTTATTTGTTTGTTTGTTTGTTCCTCTATATACATGCATTGCAGAGTCAGTATCTTTTGAAGGGCTTGGTGGCTATTGGTTTTATACGTGAGAATAAAATGAAATTTATTATTTTGTTATTTTCTCACATTTTTATTTCCAATTATATGATGGGGGTTCCTTTCTCCTATCAACCAAAATTCTCTCATGTATCATTGCATTCTTTAACCCTACAGCCTCTCAAGGCTTATACAATTCATCCATATCCCATACAACACTTGCCATGTCATCAATGACCCAATCTCTTCCTGCCATGTGGCTATCGAAGAGCAAAACTTCAGAAATATCCACTTCTGACGTGGCATCCAGGGGGAACCCTTCCATGTCATCATATCCATTATCATCCACATAGGCAGAGTTCTTACATAGATATTTTGTACTAGTTAGCTCCTCGGGTGTAGAATTTGTAGCTGGCTTAGGGTTCTCGTGGTATTGGTCAACACTGTCGAGCTTTATGCTAGGTCCAAATGATGAAAGGCTTTGAATTTCCATTTTAAGTGAAGTAGAACGAGATGGAGATGGAGATGTAGATGACGATAGTGTTGACATTAAGTTTTGCTCCATTTGCTCGACTAATTTTGGCATCCAATAACATCGAACCGCATCTACAAATCTCTTCATATTGGAGTCAACTCCAACTGCCCTGGAAGATTTTGCGCAATTTTCGACCACCTATTATTATATGACTACTACAATGTAAGGAAAACTTTACATCATAGAAATTGTACTTGGTATGCCTATGCAAATTAAGTATGATGACCTGTTACCAAACTTGGAATGGAGTTGGAATATCAAAAGTTGTTCTTGGATGGTGAGGTTTCTGCGCTTAATCTCAGGTTTCAAATAATTTAGGTATCTCAATCTACAACTTTTCCCACTTCTCTTTAACCCTACAATATTGCAACGAAAGATAGAATGTCCTTCATTAAGGAACAACTATGGAAAATAATTCATGTATATTCTATAAAAAAAACTATAAGGACACAAATGTGGTTAGATTATGTGCGCTGATTCTATTTTAAAAGAAAAGATTAAGGCATTAATTAAATAAGTATTTCAATAGTTTTTGTACATGATTTTCTATTTGTATATCGTTGCTGATTGGTCAATATTTAAACTATACATATAAATTTTACCTGAATATTTGGCTAACATATTCCAATCAAGGTATACAAACTCAGCCTAAACCATTATGTAAGGTTTAAAAACTCGACCGAAAATCGAAACCCTTGTTATATCGCCGGGATTGAAGTTTGCGCTTGAACTCACTACCGTGATCGCTATTTCGGCCGTTATGGCACCATAACGGTTGTTATGGATAGTTACAGCTGTTGTACCCCTTTTTCTTGGCTTTTCTTTTATCTCTATATTTTTTACATCTATTATTTTGAAATTATAAAGGGCGGGCTTGACACAATGGTGGAGTCTCTCCATTGTGCACTGGTGGTCGCGAGTTCGAATTAGTCTCCCTGCAAAGTAGGAAGAATGCTACCTAGATATTCCCTTCCCTATACCCCACAGTGTGGAAGTTTCGGTACTAGATACGCCATTTTTATTATTTTGAAATTATGAGAAAATAATAAGTTATGTGGCTTCTTATTAGCCATATTATTTAGAAAAAAAAAGAAGCATTTCCCTGACAATTTTATGCAAGGTTGTGTTAAGTAACAAGATCTTTGATCTCTAATGACTTCAAGTCTCCAACACATGACAAATATTCAAATAAAAAAGTATTAAATCAATTGAAAAATAAAATTCTTTCTAGACCATTAAAAAATCTAAGATTAGAGGTATGAAAAATTGAAGAAACTATTAAAAATATAATCTCATGACATAAATAGAGTGTGACAATAATAGAAGATTTGAACAAGTTGAAAAAAATTCGCTAACTCCTATTTTTGCAACCGTTGCGCTACGGTTATTATACCTAAAAACTGTTAAACCGTAATCGCAACTGTTATAGCGATCGTAACTGATATTTAAAACCTTGACACAGATGGCCACATGGGATTACTTCACATCAGTACTCGGTCCCTATTTGTAGGTGAACATTGTGTGTGGTAAGACTGTGCATAAAGAATTATGTACATCTGAAATGAATTACTCCCTCCGTCAATAAATAAATTGTGTAGTCAAAATTGCACAAAGTGTAATGCCCAATTCAATTCTTTTATGTTTTAAACCTTTGGAGGAACAAATTAGCCCAATTTGTTTGGTTTTGGAGTGGTTACGATGGATTTAATCCTTAAAAATCAAGTTTCGTCGAATGTTTGTTGTGACATCTATTCGGTATTTTGATAATATCATTTAAACCATAAGTCCAATGAAAGTCAATAATATATGCTTGGAAAGGTATTTCAATTAACCACAACTTTTTTGCTTGGTCAAAAAGTCAATTAAAAGTGTAAAAAGGTTAAAAGAGGGGCCAAATAGTGAGAATTAGAACTGAACTGGAAAAACTGATCATCTGAGGATAGGGTGTTGACACCCAGAGAGGGGGTGTTGTCGCGCCCCGAATTCCAAGAAACCCAGAGACGTAAGCTATAGAGACACAAAATAGATAATAAAGTACACAATGCTGCTCGAAATCCCAAAATACATAAAATCCATACTTAATATATATATCAGAGTCTTGCGTATACCTTTACACAAATCAACAACTTGATCACATAATTATACAATAATCACAAAAGTGCAAACTTCCCAAGTCTATGATACACAAAATCAAGTCCTAGAAATATTTACATATTTATTAGATTCTGAGTTCTAAACATGATAAAGCTTCAACATCACAAAATACATAATCATCTATCATAGCCTTAGAGCATTCACGTATGCCTGATACTTGCATCAATGCCTGCAAATCAATATGTAGAAGAACGATGCAAATGGAAAAGTTACGAGTTTGATTACCAATCAACAAGCTAAATAATAAGCTACGATGTAAGCAAAATATATGAACATACTCTTGCACTTAACATGAATTTGCATAATCAAAAATAAAATATAACATGTATGAATAAGGTAATCTACTCGTGAATGTAGAATGTGTAATGATATACCAACCTGAAAACACAAAACTCTTATGCACAAAACCCCTACACAAGACACAAAGCCCCGATACAAATCACAAAGCCTAAAAGTTGGGATAATATCTTACAAAGGAAATAAAATAGGCAGTGCCCAATCCTACAACTCGACGCACTCTCAGTACGACGTGAAATCATAGACTCGACTCTTATGTGCTTCTAACATACTGAGCTATCAAGTTGCTCCTTGTGCAGGTTTCCCGATTTACACGGTAAGACGCTAGACCTTCTTCTTAACACAATCACAAAGGCTTTTATAAATGGCGATACTTAGTCTAGAAAAGAAATCAAAAGACACAAAGTCTAACTCGAATGAAATTGCTATTCCAATATTACAATGTTTTAGCATTTTGATTTACAAATGAGTCATGATCAATGTATGTTATGATGAATGCTGTAAGACATACCACAAAAAGTTATACATGTTATAATATATCATATGTATTTATGCCATTAACAAGGCAAAATATAGTATGTACGTGGCACGATAAATGCCACAAATAATATGTATATCGAAACATATTTCACAATGTCAGCCATTTTTTCAAATCATTTTCATAGGCTTTGTAATCACAAAATCAATATACATTTCACATATCAAACAGTAAGCCAAACACACATTCAAGACATGTTATACATGACGATTACATAAATAGATTCGAATTTATATTGCTATTAATAATCTACTCGTACTCCAAATGCCCAAACGAACTCCAAATCTCGAACTCAAAACGTCAACTTTGAATCACTGAAAAAGATCGATAATTTAAACTTCGAATTTGATTCAAACCTAAGCAAAAATATATGGTTTGATAGCTCAATGTATTTAAGATTGGTTCCCAAAAGAATTAGAATCAAATTAGATCAAACAACAATTAAAAAAAATTGTCGAACAAGGCTAACCCCGAAATCAACACGTTTTGGCTCGAAAAATCTGAAACATTCCCAATGAATTTATAAAATTCAAATATGAAAATTTATACACAAAATTTCGTACCTTGAAATATGAACCAAATTTCGAGAACAATCTCAAAATTTCACCGCTTGAACATTGGATTTGATCTAGCTGCGGTGTCCGGACCAAGACAAGTCCTAAGACAAAAATGATCCTACGATGTTACGAACGATTTCAACAAATTTATTTCGATATATAGTAACAGCACGGTAAATTGAGATAATACCGGCATAAAAATCGAGAAACAAAAACGAACAAGAGAGAGAAGTCGAGACTTAGCTAGAATCGAATGTCTCACTTCAAGGAGCAATAATATCAACTTAGATTCCGCATTGGACCTATCGGGATTGATGATATGAAGGCTTGAAGAGAAAAAAAATGGTTTGACAGAGCTTTCACCACACATGACTCTCTTTTCTTTCTATTTTCTCACAAAATGAGAAAAATGACAAGTGGCATAGGAAGTCACAATCTTTCACACACACTGCATACACACAACTGATACAATGTTACGCTACGTAATAATTATACAAGCCTCAATAAATAACATAGCTAAATAGATAATATCAGTAAATTAAATCAAATAATATTATCTATTTTTGCAAAAAATTTACTCTGAATTTTTGGGATGTCACATCCTCCCCACATTAGGAAATTTCGCCCCCGAAATTCACTCAAATCGAAAAAGCAAAGAAGTACCAGAATCAAAGAAAAGCTCCGGATACTTTACTCTCATTTCATCTTCTCTTTCCCAAGTCATTTCTTTTGTTGAGCGACTTCACCAAAAAGCTTTCACAAATTGAAATTGAACGCCTATGGAGTATCTTTTCTTTCACATCCAAGATTTGCACATGTTGTACCTCATACGACACATCTTCTTCTATATATAAGCTGTCGTAGTCAATCACATGAGACGGATCCCGTATATATCTCCGAAGTATGGACACATGAAATACGGGATGAACGCTCAATAATTGAGGTGCCAAGGACAATCAATAGGCAACTTCGCCAACCTTATCAAGTATACGAAATGACCCAATAAATCTCAGTAAAAGTTTGCCTTTTTTCCCGAAACACATAATTCCTTTCTTAGGCGAAACTTTAAAAAATACATGATCCCTAATCTCAAAAGACAATGGTCGTCAATGCACATCCGCGTAACTCTCATGATGACTCTGAGCAGTTTCCAATCTTTGCTTG
>MKEJ01017531.1:0-24510 GCA_001753735.1 Embelia ribes
GGGGACACTATATTTTTTAGAAAGATCAAAATATGGTAATTCTAAAAACGAAGTCCAAAATGCCTTCAAAAGCTTGGAAAATTCTCATTTATTGTAATATTTTTCATATACATGCCTATAACTTCATTCTTGTTTAATAATAGCTCTTTAAGTTATTTTTGTACTACTTTTGCTACATAAAAAGATTTTTTGACGTTTATAAAGTTTTTAGCATGCTTGAATTAAACTGATCATTTTAGCTTTTTAATAACGTAATAAAAATATATTATTTTGGATAAATTATTTTCTAATTAATGTTTATTGTTTTCTATGGTGGAGCCATGTTGTCCACTAAATCAGCCGAGTGATCTACGATATTCAAAACTAAATACTAATGCTTTTTAGATAATTAATAAAAGAAAAGATTCGACCACATAAAATTTAGATTAAAGAATAACTTAAATTGAATTATCCTTATTAGCCAACAAAAATGTTAAGCATTTTGCAGGTGCATGGATTTACACTTACAATATGATTAATCACTCCAAATGATAGTTGATTATCAAAAAGAATCATTCCAAATGATATTATGCAAAAACTACTGATAAAATGCATATTAATTCGAGTACATTTTAATGTAATTTAATTTAAAAATATTCTATTGAGATATCTTGTTTCAAGAAAAAAAAAATGGGAACCAAAGTCCAGAAACAATCGTATTTGTGGTTATACTCTATGATCACACGCTGTCAAGATTCACGATTAAGACGTGTCAATAACCACTAATGCTAACACTATTTTAAGTACACAATTTGAAATGCTAAGCAACCATGTATTATATGACAGATCGGAGAATGTTGATGGACATTGTGGTTTTCTGCATTTTCATTTTGCAGAGAAAGAACACAATGGAAGATTAAAAAGAATTTAGTTTAAATAGGATTTTTTTTATCTCTTTTTATTTACATTGAAAAACTACTTCTTTCCCTATTATTTTAACTGTGTTTTCTCTCATTAACTGTGTTTATTGCTTATTCTCGAACTCATTAATTATTATAAAAAAAAAAAAAAAAGTTAAAAGGTAGCGAGATTACGAGTTAGGTATTTTGTTTCATTTTATAAATCCCATTTTTTTATTTAAAATTTAGGTTACATTTATCCACTCAGATTTTAAGTTGAACATTTTATTATGAATAAACTAAAAATTTTTAATTTAGCTGCACCAATCTCTTTCCTTAATTAGAAAAAATAATTTCTTACAGTTGGAACCAAACATTGCAATATTATGTATAAAAATATACACTTTTTGGACCATCTGTCTCAAATTTCCACTTTTTCAAATTACGTTTCACGCGTACTTAGGGGATGGAATGTGACCTTTTAGAAACTAGGCTAATGATGAGAATGAATTTGTTTTTTCCCTTGGACATAAATGATTTTAAGGGTATTGGTGGAGCACACATATACAAGGATATCCTCCATCTCATTTTCAAGTATTTGATTGTATATAATGATTCAAATTTAAGTAATTTGTAAATTAAAAAAAAAATAACCATTTTTTCTTTGGATTATTAGATCTAATCCAACAGTAAGCTCAAAGTGAGCTGCAGTATCCCTACCTAGCCTACTGAAATTAACATATCCAAATTTTGCTAATATATTAAAATTAATATTTTATAATTGTGAATGCCATTTGTCTCACAGAAATACAAAAAATATTTTAGTAAATTTGGTTACCTCACAATTTGCCAAGTGGGAAAGAGTGTCTCAATCATTTTTGTTGATAGGAACCCACATCTTGGATTTCATTCCCCGAATCGGGTTCCTCTTAATTCTATTAAAAATTGCACTTGTAATTTTCTCTAAAATAATAATTAAATTTATTTTATTAAAATATTATATATATATATATATATATTTTTAAATATTTTTAAAAATTTAAGAATACTTTATTTTCGAGAGCTTAAAGTGGTTGCCTTAGTTATCTTGCAAACGATCGAGATTGGGATTTGGAAAGGTCAGACCTACTTAGTTAATTTTCTGATTTTGATGTAAGCTTTGACTTTGCGGTTTTGTCTAATAATATCTTGTGTTTAAGCAAAAGGTAACCCTTTTGTTGTGAAGTTATTCTTAATTCTGCATATATTTCATTCCAAATGTTGTCATGAACATAACCAATATCTGTATCTTGTCTTGGCATATGTCAAATTTGTCGGCCGTTCTGACACTTGTTTTAAATTTTGTCACGTAAAACAAAAAATAGCTCTCATGTGTGCTTCGGGTTCGTGGACGATTTTTTTACTCCTCGTTGCTAATTCCAGCTACCATTATAATTCTCATGAAGTTCATATTTAATTAATCAACATCCTCCATTTCAAATTAACTGATATTTTGAAATTTTATTTCCATTCGTATTAAAACGAGATTGTATTTGTTATTTTTTTTCAATTTTAACTCTATTAATTCCTCAAAGTTAATTGAGTTTTAGTATTTTAATAAAGGCAATATGGTAAAATAACACTATTTTGTTACATTCACGAGGCCATTTAATAGTCTTTTGAATAGTTGTGGCTGATCACAACCCATTTGAACAGGTGAGGCGCTTAACAGACAATATTTGTTAAATTTAAAAAACGGAAGCAAATTGTATTGGAAATGGATGAGAGCTCGGACCTTATGCTCTTCTATTTGCATCAAATGTGGTTCCCCGTGATGATAAGGTCCTAAAGAGACTGCACGAGACTCGCAAGCTTTCTTGTTGAGTTGCGTTACATGAGCGAACACTTTTTAGATGAACGACCTCTGTCAATGCTCTGTTTCTATTAATGTTGTGTCACCCCTTTTTTTTACTTCATTGCTCATTTTTACAACTCAGTGCCCCTCCTCTATTGATATCACGAACGAACTTGTTTGTTAGGTGAATTGAAAAGAGACTAAAAATATATAAAAGATAAATTAAAATAGGTGAAAAAATGGGGACAAATTTAAAAAATAAAATGTATAAAGGACATATTGAAATGAAACTTAATAATAAAAAGGATAAAATGAACTCTATCCTAATTGTTTATTTGTACTGGGCCTGATCTAGTAATGCAGGGCCTAGGCCCGTCACTAGATGTAAGTTTGTGATGACTTGGCTGGACTAGACTATACAAAAACTGGTGAAAATGGCCCAAAGCATAGGAAGACAAAATCAAAACCATAAAGATATACTTTTCTCAATGATGTTATTCTTCTTTTTTGTTTTTGTTATTTTTTTTTTTTCACATAAGTTTAGCTTTTAAGCAAGAGCCAAGACCAAGAGACTATCAGTTACATTCCTGTTATGGAATTTAACTATGAAAAACAAAAATTTTTGAATTGATTGTGTCACTTGTAAAAAGCCACGAGTCATGGCTAATTTTGTTTTTTACATAAATAGGACCATGCTTCCTAGTACCTGATTAGTAACCTGGAATTAGATTTTTCATGGACTTTTTATGACTTTGATTCAAATGTTAAGTTGGTGCTGCATTGGATTTGGCACTTTAAATTTGTACCCTGCCCATCTCCATTTGAGACTAGTAAACAGATTCTCACACGTAATTAAACAAAATTAAGTCAAAATATAACCTTCACAGGCTGTTTAAAAACCTTTGATAGTTTGGTAATTACCCCTGGAACAGAGCAATTTAACACAAAAAATGAGACAATACACATAATAGTGATGGAAATGAGAAGATAGCACAGCCATACAACAAAGGGAGAGGCTATCACAAATCTTATCCATTTTGGTTTGTCCAAAATGAAAATGAATGAAATCTTATTCTTGAGAAACTCCTCATCACTCAAACTTCACCATTACATTATCCACCACTAATTACCAGAAACCCCCCCGCCCCTTCCCACTACCCTCTTCTTATTTTTATTACTATTGTTATATGCTTTTAGCATAGCAGCAGCCTAGTAAGTTCCTGCAGCTCTTCTTCTAGTTCAGTGTATCCGACGTTGTCGGGTGGTCGATTGTACTCGACTCGCGTAGAGACATGGCGTCGGCTGCTCTTTCCATCGTCAATTCCTCTCTCCAGGTCATTTGCTTCTACTCCATCTGTCTGTACCTTTTCAATGATCATAGAACTAACACCATCCGATAATACTAATACTAATACTTGCAATTACAATTGATGTGTAATGGGATTTACAGGCTAATGCTAGAGGAGCTGTAGGATTCTCCGAGTTTGCTGGCCTCCGTTCTGCTTCATCCTCTCTTCCCTTTGCTAGAAAAACTAGCGATGATTTGCTATCTGTCGTAGCCTTCCAGACGTCTGCTGTGAGTTAGTTAACTTACTGCCCTTGTTCTTCCTACTTGAAATTTAATCAATTATGTTTACGTAATTACATCGGATTGATTGGCTGGCTACTTAGCTAGCAAGCTTCATCAGCATAAGATAGTAACTAATATATCAGCTGTCATTCATTCTTCACATTTTGAACCCGTGTACGCCCTCTTATTTTAATTTCGAGAAGAAAAATTACGGGAGTAGATGTGATCCTCGCATTGCATTAACCCATACAAGCAGTTCAGTTACCAGAAAATTTATTATTGGTTGAGGACCAAACATGTTTATCCATGGGTTTAACTATAATTGTGTAATAAAGCAACTTTAGTTGCTATTGATGATTGCTAAACTAAATACAGTCCTATAACAGCCATGTTTATTAGAGGGAGCTTATTAGAGTAGCTAATGTAAGTACTTGCGACAAAAAATACAGTTTAATAGTTCCTTTTTTCTTTATTTTTGTGGGTTAGATTTTGAACAAGCGAGAACACTATATGCTAGCAATATTTAGAGCATTCCCAACAGATTTTAGTATCTAAATTGGAGTATCTATCACTTTACACACTGCGAAAAATAACTTTTTCCGATCAAAATATCTATTATGAGTATCTATAATTTTAATATAATAGATTTATATAAATCTAGTAACAAACAGAGATCCTAGCCAAAATACAGATGGTTAATATTGGTTTCTAATTAAGATTAAATAAAATTCTAAACTCTGCCACTTAATTGTAAAGATTATAGAGAGACAAAATAAAGAGAAAAACTTAAATAAATTATGAGTAAAGATTAAACATATATATGTCTTTTTCAGCATAAATTAGCATTGCAAATATAAGATTATGACTCGTAACTAGTGAATCATAATTTAACATCACTAATTTAGATATTTCAAATAAGTTATGAATAAGCTCAAACCCTATCCCAAAATTAAATTTGAAACCCTAAGTACAAATAACCAATAAAAGAAATATGGTGAGAGAAAGATCGAGACAGAGAGAATCAGGCGAGGTAATCTCAAAGAAAGAAACAGTTCGATGCATGTAGAGAAAAAAAAGAAAAGAAGTGTAAAGAGAAAAAATGAAAAGAAGTGTAATAAAACTGATAGAAAGTGAAATTGGTTTTATTGAATGAGAGCATTTTAAGAATTACCAAAGTTAATAGGAATAATTTTGTCCAAAAATTATTCAAATATCCCAGCATTTTACATTACAATCAAGCTACAATGCTCAAAATTTTCAAAATGTAAAATACATAACTAACCACGCTTGGTTGTATAAACTCCTTTGGTATTCTAATCTGGTTGTATAGATGTGTACATTGGTTTTACCATACTTGACTTGCGATCGTAACGATGATTAGATTGGGGCAAAAAGAGGCAGCGAAGGAGTAAACTACAGGAAAGGGGTGGTGGAGGCGAAGCTGAAGGTGGCCATAAATGGGTTCGGGAGGATCGGAAGGAACTTCTTGAGGTGTTGGCATGGGAGGAAAGACTCCCTGCTTGACGTGATCGCCATCAACGACAGTGGCGGCGTCAAGCAGGCCTCCCACCTCCTCAAGTACGACTCCACCCTCGGCATCTTTGACGCTGACGTCAAGCCTGTCGGCAATGATGCCATCTCCGTCGACGGCAAGGTCATTAAAGTCGTCTCCAACCGCAACCCCCTCAACCTTCCCTGGAAGTATGTGCCTCATTTTTTTTATTGTAATTTACCGTTTCTATTAAAAGGTCGAGCTGGTAATAGTAGAAACCATTACCACTTTGTTCTTAAGCTTTGGTATCATATTAAGTTACCGTTTTTAATAAAAGCTCGAGCTGGTAGTAACAACTTTTTATTTTCTATATCATGCTCCAACATACAGAAAAATAAATATTTCCACCTAAAAAAAAGAACACATGATTGATACTTTATCCTGGTGCAGGGATTTGAAGATTGATTTGGTTATAGAAGGAACCGGCGTGTTCGTGGACAGGGAAGGTGCAGGAAAGCACTTAGAAGCCGGAGCGAAGAAGGTGCTTATCACTGCTCCCGGCAAAGGCGACATCCCAACTTACGTTGTTGGTGTCAATGCCGATAAATACGACCCAGCCCAGCCCATCATCAGCAATGCTTCCTGCACCACCAACTGCCTCGCCCCCTTCGTTAAGGTCCTTGACCAGAAATTCGGTAACTAGACAACCTCAACTTCAATTTTCTCTCTATATTATCCGTACAAAGGGCTTGTTTGATTGCAACTCATAAGTTTAAAATTTTTAATTTTTTCAATTCAAAGCTGGAAAACGTTTGGCTACTTAATTTTTCAACTGACCCTATATGTAATTTTGGTTTAAATAAACTGAATGTATTTAACTTTTTTCTCAATAAAAAATAAGCAAACTTATTTATTTAAAAATTACAATCAAACAAACCGTTTGTTGGTCAACATATTGTATACCAATTGAGTTGGTGAACATATCTATGATGTAGGTATCATAAAGGGTACAATGACTACGACTCACTCGTACACTGGGGACCAAAGGCTACTAGATGCAAGCCACAGAGACTTGAGGCGAGCACGAGCCGCAGCGCTCAACATTGTCCCTACGTCGACCGGTGCAGCGAAGGCGGTTGCTCTGGTGCTACCAAGCCTTAAAGGGAAGCTCAATGGGATTGCACTTCGTGTTCCCACACCCAATGTGTCTGTCGTCGACCTTGTCATCCAGGTCACCAAAAAGACCTTTGCGGAGGAAGTGAATGCAGCCTTCAGGGAGAGCGCTGACAATGAGCTCAAAGGAATCCTCTCGGTCTGTGACGAGCCCCTTGTCTCCGTCGACTTCAGATGCACAGATGTATCCTCGACCGTGGACTCTTCCTTAACCATGGTTATGGGAGACGACATGGTCAAGGTCATCGCTTGGTACGACAACGAGTGGGGATACTCGCAGAGGGTTGTTGATCTTGCCGACATTGTCGCCAACAACTGGAAGTGATCCTTATTGTCTTTTTGTCATATATTTCTTTAAGTAGTATGATCGGCTAACAATTTTCCCTCTATCCTTTACATGCTTTATTTTTTTTGAATTTGAAATTGTAATATGAGGATGTAAAACACTCTCAAACCTGTCAAATATTCAGTTTGCCGGACATTATTAAAGTCCACAATTCGGTACAAAATACAACTCCGGGAAGAAACGTAGATATGTTTTCTGAATCTGGAACACTCTACCACATATTTCAAATGACAGCTCACCGGATAACTAGTGTGACATTAAAATCTCATAACAGTACACGTAAAACAAGCAACATAAATTGCTTTCTTACAATCTTGAAGCTTAAACAAACAAAAATAAGAACTTGCAAACATTTCAAGGGTTAGAGTTGTTTAAAAGGAACAGAACATGAAAATCCTACATTTGCCGAAAACAAAGATCATCAATTAATAAAGAAAATAGTATCTAACTTGGGGAGAAAAATTAAAATCGATAGACGAAGCCGACCAAGTAGCATATAGGTATGATGCTTACGAATTACCACTCTGAATGCTGCATGTTTTGTAGGGTGTCCTGCGGATTCGGAAATCCTAATCCCATGATGCTACCGTCGTAGCTTCTTTTCCTCCCGAAACCTGAATGAGTATTGGGCTCTACTCCTAAGAAGTCAACAGTCGTTTTCTCATTCCCTTGCATGAATACTTGTCCTTCCATGACGTTGTGGTTCCTATTCAACGATTGCATCAAGAGGCTTGAAGAGTCGAATAAGCCAGCTTGAGAAACATTATTCACATTCTTGTCAAAAATTTCCCCGTAAAAACCACTGCTAACCGTGGTCCCACCAGGGATTGGCCTCATATTGCTCCCTAGTTGTGGTATAGACGAAACTCCTTGAGCAGCAGTTGACCCTGATGATGGGTTCACATTGCCATTACAGAACCCCGTAAATCCTCTCAGGAGCATCGGGGTGATGGAGTTGTCGCTTATCTTTGCACCCATTTCGGCTGCTTTCTGTAGCAAGGAGGTTGCTGACGTGTAAGCGGACCCACTGAGAAGGGCGGAGTTGTTGTTTGGCCCGCCGCCAAAGCTTACTCCTCCTGTAGCTCTTGGGTTAAAAATGGGATCTAGATTTCCAGATAGGATAGCGGACTGAGTGTCTAATGATAGCGACTTGAGTGAGCCATCCATGTTGAGGTTGTTGTGGGACATCATGGACAAGTTCATCGGCTCGGAGGGAGGCATTGGTGATGAGAACAATTCGTGAGATTGAGCCTGCAACATTCCCCCAGCCGGTGCAAGTGCCTGATTCATTTTGTAGTTTTCTTCTGTTAGCGCATCACAAAAGGCTCGGTGCGTCACGAAACTATCTTTCCTGTATACCGAACCGCACCCATGAGATGACAAAAAGTACATTTACCGAAGATCTTTCTTGTTTGAAAATTAGCAACTATGAATATTTGTCTCATTATTATGAGATCAAGCTAGAAAGGTTGGATTTCAGTAAAGAAATAAATTTTAAATCTATTTACTTCTTTTCATGTTTCTGACACAAGCCATGTGGTGTTGTTTACATAGTTCTAGCGTCATTAAAAAAGGTTCATGACCGAAAAAGTTGCAAAATTTTTGAAGAAAGTCCTTAATCTCATATCAATTTTTCTTGGTGGATAAAACTTTAAACTAATTGGAATATGTTTAAAGATTTAGAAAATTGGGATACTTCTTGAAGGAACCAATAAAGTTATTTTTGGAACCAATTCATGTACACAGTTCCCTAGCGATTTCTGTTTTCAGAATCAGGATTGTATATAACCAAAAGCATCCTACATATGTTGACTACCTTGAGAAAATAGTGCCGCAATCGCATCGGTACTCACGGGTCCCACAAATCTTAGCATGGGCCTTCCAGTCAGATTGGACGGCATAGCGCTTAGAGCACTTGTCACACTTCCACTTCTTCTCGCCATGCTTTCTACAAAAGTGCTTTTTAATGCCAGTTAAGTCCCCAAGAGCCCGACTAGGGTCATGGTGCACACAGTTGGGCTCGGGGCAAATGTAGACCCTCTTCTTGGCTTGCATTGTTGTCCTTTGCTTCAACTTCCATGGCAGGTTGTGGCCTCTCCTATGCAGTTGAAGGTTTTGATCTCTCTGGAACCCTTTATGGCACACCTCACATATGTATCTATTTGTTGCCATCAAAGTTCTTGGTGATAAAGCCACCACCTCTGCATCTGGGTCTGCATAGTTTCACCACAACGAATGCAAGCCAAAAATTTAATTGTAGTCGTCAAACATACCTATTTTCGTATCATTTATTTACCTTATGTGGGAGAGTTTTAGGACTATGCTTAATTGCTAGTTAGGTGGAATTTTGTGTAGCCCAAGTAATTATCAGTTAACACAATCTGACACCCAAAAAGAGAAGAAAATAAATAGAAATGACTATTTAAATGAGTAAATATGAACCCCCTATATATCTAAGGAAAGATGAGGATACCTATTAAGAGTTCTATAAAAAAGGACACTGAAATTGATGTTAAACACCTATGATCTATCTAATACCTCAAAGGCTGTGTAGTCATGAACGCTATCAAAGATAAAGATATCTAGTTACAGAGGGGGGGTTTAGATAACTCTAAATGTCAACTCTTAATTCATGCCTTTTAGTCACAATCATCAATCTAATAAGCTAACTCGTGACATGATTATTCCTTTTGGGATGAGAATTCCATAGAATAAATATATCAGTCATCATCATGCATGTAGTGTTGAGACATTATCATTTTTGTTTCTGAAGTACTTTTGGTTAGTGCGTATGCAACAAAACAAGTATTTTTTGGCACACAAAACTCTGCTAGTTGGGTTAGTACACAAGTGCTGAATGATACTTACCTGGATTTCCGGGAAGATTTCTCTTCTTCTTGGAAGCAGCTGTAGCTGTAGGGGTGGAACTATCGAAACCAGTATGATCAGAGGGGTTATTAGGAGGGCTCCCATCGGGAGATTGGGTGCCACCATTTCCTAAAGTGCTCTGGAAGTGGTGCTCTTCTTCATCAAAATATGTAGCAAAGTTCGACATCTTCGGTTGTCTTTGATCATATGACATGTTGTCAAGGTTGAAAAGCCATTACATATAATACGGCATTGAGGAAGAGCGGGCCAATGGGTCCGGACAAAAAGAAGAAGAAAATTCCATTCCTCTTCCAATAAAAGACCATTGTTAATTATTCATATAAAAATGACATTATAAATTCTAGAGGATAGCAACATAATTGGATCATATAGATGACTAGTTAAAGTATGACGGGAGATAGTGACATTAGGAGAAGGATCTGTTTGTCTTACAGATAAGTTGAACTAAGAAAGCATTTTCTTTCCAAGTCTCTCCATATTTAAAATAATGTAAGGACTGCAATAAGAGAAGCACACATGCAACTTCATTTTGAGGACAATACAACTGTTATGTACTGCCAAATCACTGTCACTTGACAGCATTGCGAAGCTTTACTGATATTATAGGCTTGCCGTTCACTTTTATTAAGAAAAGAAGAAGAAAAATAAAACTAGACAAGATATCTTAACTTGCCTCGTCAATAAATGACATTGCAGAAAAGACGCATAACAGAGTTCAAATGGATGCTTCCACTTGAAGAGACAAGATTTGCCTCCTTCTTACTAGAGTAAAAAATAGGATTTTATTGCCAGCCTGATGCTAATATTCACCCTGGAAGTATATTATCGCCGATATACTTGTATTTGTCATGCCTTGGTGTCATTTGTTTTTTGCATTTGTATGTTTTCATCACTGTAATGAAAAAATTTCGAATCTGCATGCATAATAAAAGGGTAATGATCGCAAAAGAATGATATGTTAGTATCCTATTTATTAAGGAAATATGAGGGGTTTCATTGTACACCAATAAAAATATGTATATGGAAAATATTATATGGACTCAACATCATGCACATGGGGTATTAACTTGGGGATAACTGGGGAGATCAAGAGCTAGGATTTTGGCATGTCACAGAAAGGGGGAACCAATTGATTGGTTCTGAGAACATTGTAACCATCGTGTATAGTGAAGACAAACGAGCAAACATAGCTTTCAATTGCTCCAAGTAAAAACAAAAATGCTGAAGATGCTGAATGAAAATGGATATGGACCAAAATGTACTGTCAGTTTCAAGATAAGGGCCGGTCACTATTTCTTTTTTTTTTTTTTCTTTTTACCCCTCCGCATACAACTAAACCCAACATAGCCTCACCATCCAAAACTTGAGAATGAGGTTTTCAGTTGTGTTTCTTGTAAAAGAACAACACACAGAAACAACAAATAGTTAAATTGAATACACGGAAGAACATACACGGCTGCAACCCTGATATCGAAAAAACATCATTCTTAATTAGCTCTCAACTGTTTCATTTGTAAATACATATTGAGTCAGTAGGTAAGTTACAAATTATATAGCAATATCATGACACGGTAACTAGGATAATATCTCATTTGTCATTCCAACTCTACGAAAACTACTCCTTCGTATCGCCATGCCTTTCTTAACTTTCTGTATGAATTCCATACCCTTGTCAGCCCCTTGAACTATCTCTTTTGAAGGCTTGGATCGATCCTGATGTGGTAAAGGATGAATTTGTTTGTTGCACTTGTACTAATGATTCCTGTATGAACTTTGGATGAATATAGTTTCTTTCTGCACCGATTCGAGGATAAGTATTCGTGCCTAATGAACGACCCTTCCGTTGCTTATGAAATTTTGTGATATGATGCTGGAAGAGCTCCCCTTGGGTCTTCAACCTACGAGAGAGAGCCAACGTGAGATTGATTTTGTACTCCGGGCTATCTTGCCTAATCCTTTATAAACACATATGATGCTGGAAGAGCTTCCCTTGGGTCTTCAACTTACGAGAAATAGCCAACGTGAGATTGATTTGTACTCCGGGCTATCTTGCCCAATCTGCCACACTATCTCATCTGTCTGAAAGAGTTTGAGATTTTACAATGGCAAGTTGATCATTTGTTGGAGAATAGTATGATTTGGCATAGTATGAGTCCATGCACGGTATTGTTGATTTTGTGTTTAGGACCATGAAATGAGTCCTACGGTTATTCTTCAATGGGTGATGAAGGCAATTAGGGAATGGCTCTCTAGTTCTTAACTATTAACTTAGTCAAGTAGGCGCCACTATGAGGTGACCTTTAGTTCGATGTTTATGCGCAAGGTATAATACACTTGAGAGAATAAATAAATAAATGAATAAATAAATAAATATTACTCATATGAAAAAATTATTGGAGCTAAAATCACATAATAATTATAACAAAAGGTAGGATATCAAAAGGGCTTTCTAAAACTATGCAAAATTTGACCAATTTTTATCAATTTTGTAATGGATAACTTGTCTTCTTTTCAACTTAGTAGTTTTTTAAGAAATAGAATGCATGTTAATAGGTCAATATCTCGTGGCTAGAGAGATTGAAAATTTAAGAGACTATCCATTATAAAATAAAGAAAAAATAAGGCGCCCACAGAATTAAATATCCAAATTCAAAGTTCAAACTTGTGACTAATTCTGAAAATTATTAATTTGTCTTTGGCTGACCAAATCAAATGCCTATGATATTGTGATCATAAACCTATAAACCATATAGTTAAAAAAAAAAAAAAAGGAATTAAGAGAGAATAAAATTTATTTCCATGCTATCCCATTAACAATTTCGTAATTCAGAACAAGACATAGGGAATATAGGGGACCCAGGTGGCTGTGGTCAATTAGTCAAAAACTAATGTGAAAATTTTCGTCCCAAAAGTCACTATCTTGAATTAATTTGGTAGGCATAAAATATAACCCATCTAATATCGATTGGTCAAAACACGGTCTATAAAGGTATACATACAATATTAGTATTATTTTATTATGATAAAATGCTATTCTTAATTAGGGTCAGTGTTCCAATCGGTATTAAAGATGACTTATTGAATTCAATCGGTTAGAAAGTATCGAGAGGTTAAACAACTCTTGGTTTTACTATTTATTACTAATTGCATTCATTGCTAAGAAAATATAATGATTATTACAAAACATAATTGTGAAAAGACTAAACCTAACAGGTTTTCTACCATGGACTCACTAAAAAAAAACAAATAATAACTTTTAATTAATAATTAAGTAATTAAATACAAAATAACCGAGCCTTAAACCCGTTCTCATCATTACTTTTCCCATCATTACTTTTCTCTATCTTCGAAATAATTTTGTCCTCAAACTTGAACTATGAAATTGACCCTTTCAAAGATTGCATCTTAATAGTACCTAATTTTTTCATTTAACCTTTTTTTAAACGACGCCTTGCTCTCAAGGTGGAACTCTAAAAATGATAGCACCCAAACCTTTAATATTTTTTTCGTGAAATATTTAAGTTAGGGCACCCGCCATTATTACTCTGGCATGCACAGCCGTGTAAACACTCAACTCAAGCCCTTGGGTATCCTCAAAATCATACCCACAACTTTTTTCATCAAATATGCAAATAGAAACAGGGGACTGCCCCCTGGATACTAAATTTAGGTTGCTAATTTTTAAATACGGGATTGAGATTAAAAAAATAAATCTCCTATAAAATTTAATTGAAAAATTAATTTAATTTTAGTTATTAATTTTGAAATAAATAGCACAGATTTTACATAAGAACTAGTCATCATCCCACAAAATTGCCCCTTGGTCCAATACAAATCCAATCGCATCGTAATTTTCTTTGAGATAGTATTCCAAAACAGATCATAACCGTGGTGTTATGCCGGATAGTGAGAAATAGATAATTTTTTAAAGCGACACTTAATATAAAATAATTTTTTTCTTGAACAATCTAGAGCAACACTTAATACATATATAAAATGAAATAAATAATTTTTTAAACTCGTGAACACCTCCCGTTTCTATGAACAATCATATTTGATTGGTGTTATGCCGGACCGTGGGAAGTAATGGTATAACATATTTTTAATTTTGATCTCGAGGACAAAGGCGGTTGCCAAATGGGCAAAAATGATGAGATTATGGTACCTTGGGATGCGAGAGGCTACGATTCCGAGGTTTACCTTCAAGGACAAAGTTGTTTCGACGATAAGGAAATATGTTAATGGTTTCTTATTTTATTATTTTCTCCCTTTCATATTAAGTGTCGTTTAGTGTTACGGCACAAGGATTAAAAAAGTAATTAAATAGTCTCGTTTATATATAAAATAAAAAAATATTAATATTTTACCATATTACCCTTTGTTGAAATGCTCAAAAAATTAATACGTAGAGTAATTAAAGGTTAAAATTGAAAAAAATTAATAAATATAATATTGATTTTTTAAAAGCGCCACTTAATATGAAACGATTTTTTTCTTCTTCTTAAAATGACACTTAATATAAAATGGAGGGAGTAATAACTCTTAATAGAATAATTTATGTGTTGTTTCATATTTAGAGTTGTACCTTATATTTAAAAATAAACAAAATCTGAATTCAAAATAAAAAGAAAATACGACATAACCAAATATACTCACACAGCCTCCAATTGCATTTTTTTTTGTTTGTTATTTCACGTATATTTTGTTAGGATCACAGTAATATACGAAACTTAGTAACATGTATATTTTGTTAGGATCCTAGTAATATAAGAGACGATAAAACAACGTAATACAATACAGACTATTTGATATAATTTTTCGCGTAATCAAAGTTTAGCATAATATAAGACTTATGTTAAAAAGTAGATAAAATATACATACATGTATAATTGGCGATGATTTGAACATTTAGGTAATGATTTGTGGTTGCCATTTTTCAAATGATAAGATAATATGCCCGTCTCGTATGTATCATAAGCAGCTACAAAATAGGCTTGTAAATAAGAAAAAGCTATTTCATTCCTCGGCCTGTTTAGGCCCAGCCCAAACATTGGTATGGACCAAACTTAGATTTGTCTCTTGAGATGTCAATGCTTTCAATAAGTAATGTTCATTTGACCCGACTGTCGGTGTCTAGCATGTTTGTGATACGACTGACAAGCGGTTGTGCTTGCCCGTCGTATCTTTGGGAATGAGAAGCTATATCCAATCCTTAAGAACTGTATATATATATATATATATATATATGAAAGCGATCGGACAAAGATTTTGACAAAAAAATTTATAAATTTTTTAGGCCTTTGGATTTGAAGCAATCAACGGCTATAATATATCTTCTTTCTCTATTTTCTCTCTCCATTTTCTCTCTCTATTTTTTCGGGTATATCATAGCCGTTAATTGCTTCAGATCTAACGGCTTAAAAAATTTGTAAATTTTTTTATCAAAACCTGTGTCTTATGATCCGCTCCCATATATATATATATATATATATAAGAATCACTGCAATAAGAGTCAATTTTACAATCAGTTTCTGAAATAGTTTTGGAGAAACTGATGATTGAAAACCATCTAAGCTTTAGTCAACGAATAGAATATGATGTTCCGTGTTTAAAAAGATTATTTCCTACCATTTGCAACTGTGTTAACATCTAGAGGCTTAAATATTGGCCTATTCATGGCCTTCATAGTTTAATTTCAAGAGCAATCGAAAGAACTTGAACTCTTGAAGCAACTACGCAGAAATTTATACGGGCGTGTCATTAATGAATATTTTATGCTAACTTAATGATATATACTTCTGGGTCGTCGAATATAGAAATTATGAAGATTATCAATAATTAAACCCTGGACATTTTGTAAAATTCTACAATTAGGGTTGGGGACAGTTCATGTTTTTTCCTTGGGCTTTGTAACTCTATAGCCTTATAATTATATATTATTTAAGATATCTGTTGTTCTGTTTCAACCATTTGCTTAATGAACTAGAACGAGACTATTGTGAGCCGAGTTCGCTCGATTTTATTTTATTTTTATCTGTATTGCATTATTGTTATAATCTTAAGACTATGCCACAAGAGAACAGGTAATGTGTAGCAAACACATTCCCTGAAAGTGGATGAGTTATTAATACGAAAAATGTTAAAAAAAATAATAATAATAAATGAAACATTCTACATTTGTACAAGACTATTCAAAAGTGACTTACCCAAAATCTGTGCAAATTTTCCTGTCCGTGAACCATTAGAGATGATGGGTCAAGTCCTCGGATGTGACCCTTTTTCATGTCACCTCTTAAAGATGTGTTGCATTTGTCTGTGCTCTATCAATTGTGGCATACCTACCTTATGGACTTAAATTTAATGGAGACAAAGTGCCATATCTCTGTGCCAAATGTCCAAAATTAAAATAATAATAATAATTATTATTATACTATTGTATGAACCTTTTACTGCACGAATTGTATTAAATTATTAACTGTGAATCATGTTATCTTGTATTTTTTTATTTATTATTTTTAGTATTTTATTTTTTCTTGATTTATTTACTATATAGTGGCAGTGTAATTTTTTTTTTTCACTTTTTTCATAACAAATTTAAAAATTTACCGAATGTATTTTACTTAAATATCACGAATTTAATATATAAATTTTACATAAGAAATTTTATAGTAATATATTATCACAAAATTTTCATAATATATAAATTTTTACCTGTAAATTTACATTGAAATAATAAAGATATAATATTTAACATAAATAATTTTGATTTTTTTTAATTGTAATCTTCGTGCTTTTGTTTTCATTGAAAGCCGATTATGATATATGTTTTATTTGTTTTAGAAAAATATTAAATTTAGTGAAATTTATTATAATAATATTTTCAAATAAATTAATATAATTTGAAATAAATATTAATTATTGCATTATTTTAAAAAAAATTATATGTTTTCAGAAAGATTAGGTTTATAAGAACTATTATAAATAACAAATATAATTTTAATCAATTTAATTCTTCAAGAAGCTTAAGTTTGATAAGGTTCTATTATGATATATTTTATTTTCTAAAAATCCTAAATTAATAGGACACGTGTCAGTTAATTATGTGGACATTTATCACAAATAAATTAAAAATAATTGAATGAATAACTTTTATATAATTTTACAACATAAATAATTTTCATCTTTTTTTAAAATTATAATTCTTATCATTTTGTTAAAATCTATAGAGTCAGTTTTAATTTATTTTTGTGTTATAATTTTATGTTTTATATGTATTAAAGATGATAATATCTATAAGATTCTATGATGGAGATATTTTTAAATATAATAATATAGTTTACTAAATTTTGTTATTCAGGAAGTTTAGGTTTAAAATTCTATTATAATAAGTTTTATAAGTTATGATTCTTAATTATATTATTTTTGAAAAAATTTTTTATGGCATTTTTTATTTTAATTTTTCTTATCCTTTATTTTATAATTTCAGTTTTTGTAGATTTATATTACAATAATATTTTTTGGAAAAAAATAATTTTTATTAGGTTAATTTGATTTTGGAAAAAATCCCATTATGGTAATGCTTCTAGAAAGATAATAATAATTATGGTAATATTTTAAATATTGATTAACTTTGATTTAATATATGTGTACATGTAAAGATAGTGAAGATAAAACATATTTTTTTCTTAGATTTTGATTATTAAATTTTAGGAAACACTTGTCAAAAGATTACGCGACCATTTGTTAAAGAATTACTTAGCCACTTGTCAAAAAATTGCGCTGCCACATGTTACGATTAAAGTATAAGTGGCAGAAGAGATATGTGTGAGCAGGATAACTGCTTGTAAGGACTAATGAGTTAGTCTATAATTTGCACCTAATTTCCTTTACAAGCGTGTTTGTTTGTTTCTTTTCGAGCATTTATAATTTGAGATTATTCTCAATAATTTTAATCAACTTTTCGTGATATAGATGGAAAAACAGTTAGTCACTACATTGCAAATGAATGCTTGATATTAAAATGTTAAAGTATTGGTCTCATTATATATCTAAATAAAGGGGTAGTGACAATGCCCTTTTTGATTTAATTGCTAAAAATTATGTCTTCATCAACAAGCTGCCTAAATTGAAAAGAAAGTTTCAATTAGTTGCCGACATTAGAAGAGTAATACTCACAAAAGTTTGATAAAGGATAAAGCAGTCATTTTTCAAGAGGAATAATCCATAACAAGTTCCTTGAAGAAGCTTTTGCCTAAGAATTCACTTTTACATAGTTGTTAGTTAAAAGAAAAGATTTGTAAAAATAAAAGGAAAGCAAAAGTACAAATTTAGGGACTCAAATTTGCTTATACAGTGTGGACTTACCCCAAGATCCGTCAAAATCCTGAGTCTAGAAAAACATTAATTCACTTTGAAAATTAACCATAGGTATAATCTAAATGGGTTCCACTAGACTCTACTTAGTAAACGAGCTCTAAAATCAAGTTGTTACCCAGTTCTTGAACAAAACTAACTCTTAGTAATTTAATCCCCACGACAACGTGAAAGAGTGGAGAGAGTTAGACTATTCGATAGTAATCTGGTAAGTGAGTCCCAAAATCAAGACTTATTTCAGCTCGTTCGCAAATCTAATGTGCTACAATCCATTAAACTCTGAACTAATCACCCACGGGCGATCTCTGCAATTTATGTAAAAAAGGATATCTTAAAATGATATCTGTCATGTTAAATTAGGCAAAGGGTAGATATATATATATATAGATAGATATAGATATAGATATTTGTCCCTCCAAATGTGCATAATACATTTACATAACATTACATCTACCTCATATCCTTCTTAAGTCATCTTACTTAACCTATCCCCATACTAATTCAGACTATGATCCTCCAATAAATTAAATAACTCAAAACCTTAGGACAAAATTTATTTAGATGAAAATTAATACTCAACTAGTCGGAGAATAGCTCCTCTGATAACTCCTCCATCAACCCCCCAAACATAGCAGCCTCAATTTTGGAAGCAATTTCCGTCACTTCGTTTTTGCCACTTCCTTTCCATTCCTCGGTTTCCCCTCGGAAATCGAATTCCACCATCATATCGATAGTGTTTGGTTGCACCTCCTTCCAAGAATCTAGCCTTCTACGAACCACATTCGCCACCTCAGCATTACATCCTTCTCGATTCTCCTCGTTGACCAGGTCGAAAATAAGCTTCTTCATATCTACTGAGATATCCGATTGGCCTAAAACGTCATTAACAAATACATCAATTTGATTTTCTCTTTGGGAGAAGGACGAATAGATGGCCTCTTCGTATTGATCTTCGAGTTTTTCATTTTCTTCTTCTTCTTCCGACATTTTCTTCTCAAGTTCAATTGGATCCAACTCCGCTAGTTTCTCAAATCGACGAAGCTTGTGCAATAATTGCTGCTTTGCCCCTGCAGATTAAGGAAAATAAACTTCAAGTTTTGTACTAATTCATCACTAATTGGAAAGAATTATAAATTTAACATTTTTTATTTCAAATAGTTACGTCAAGAAAATTAATACCACTATAGGTAATTTTATTTTGTTTTGAAACTCAGAAATTAACTGATATGGAAAAACATTCTCATAACTCCTATGGGTTCCACAAAATTTAAGCCACTGCCAAGACTGGACTACAATATAATAATTAATAACAGATATATACACACATAAATTCAGGTGTATAACATGAGCTCAAAATGATGTCCTCTAATGATTACCACTTTGAGTAAGAACTTAAAACAGAATTAAAAGAAAAACAACTACCCTCCTATATGTAGGGCATACAAGCAGGATAAATATGAAGTTCACAGTAATTATTGTACAATATATATATGGATCCCACTAATTATTTATTGAGTTGATTAGGACCCTTCACCCTAGTCCTATGAACATAAATGTTGATCATGTACCATGGGAATTGAATAGGACTGCTCAACCGAAATAGGATGGAACAATCATTATAAAATAGGTAAGAATTACAAATATTATATTCTACTATGGATTTCACGTTATCGTTCGATGGATACCACATCAGTATGATTTATATTTCGGCGTGATTAGTCACTTACTTTGCACAAACTTGTAACTGCATTCGATCTCATAGTTGTCCACGTCATCCCCATTGCTGTTCCCTGCATCATCGTCGTCTTCGAACGGAGGATCTAATACCGATACTGGACTGAATTGTTCCTTCTCTCCTTCTTCGGATTTACAATTATCATTTTCCTGTTAAATTTTTCAAAAGAATATACGAGAAGAAGAAAAAAAAATCAATAATTGAATGTCAATTATTGATGGCCAGTAATAATAATAGTCTTACACAAAACAAAAAGAGACACCAAAATATATTAAATCTGATGAATTGGACAGCTGACTTTTGTCACTTTTTCTTTGTATAATTGTGTTAATAATGTGAATTTGGTAAAGGGCTGTCGGTTATAAAACATATATATATACAACCAAAAGAATTTTGAGTTCGTCTTTTTGTGGAAAATATAATCTATTTAAATGGTGACATGTTTTGTTACGATCAAATTTTTGTATATAAAACAATATGTACAAATTTGGTTTTTACACAATTGATTCTCTTCGAATTATTGAACAGAAATATATATACCAAATTTATATGAAGTTGTATGCATAAATAACCTGAGATTAGTTGTGTGGATCCAACATAGTAGAATTGAGAAAAACTCTACCATTACCACCGGTAGTAATTTTTCTAATAATAACAAATATTAATATTTAAATAACTATAAATACCACCGATATGGTTACTATCGAACGTGCAGTTACCACCAATACTACAATTATATAATGAAATATATTATTTATTTTCAATATGCTAAATATATTGTATTTTCTTATACATTTGATAATAAAAAATTATCTAAGATTCAAAAATATACTATATTTTCTTATAGAATGATACTAAAAATATGATTAAACTTTTAAGAATAATATTTTTATGACTTTTTTGTTTTTGTATTATAAATTTTAGTAACAATGGTACTCTAATACTACCATGGCATGTTAGTTAAGTTTAAAAATTATCATCGGTAGTGATACTATTACCATTTTATATAGTAATTAATAGATATTTTGAAAATATCATATAATACAATATGATACACAATAGAGGGATAATTTCTACCATTGCCATAGTTGTTCAGCCCTAACACACAGGATAGTAGCTAATGGGCAATTTTGTCCTCTCACGAATGATGATAGATTTTTCGGGTCTAGTTTTCATTTATTAGGATAATAATTTTCCAGCCACTTGTTTGCTAGCAATTACTCTGATTGTTCCCATAGTTTGAAATTTGAAACAGCATTAGTTGTTAAATTTTGAAATTAGGGGTCTGGTCCCCAGTTTTAAAAGAAAAAAGAAATTGACATATTTTTATCTTTTCATAGCCTTTTCTTTTATTGAAAACCTGAAGTGAAAAAGACTAATTTACAGGAAATAAATCCAATATTGATCTGTGGATATGATTTTCATTATTTAAATTAAATTTGCATCCATAAAACAAACAATATAATTCTTTTTAAACTTGGAGACTGTTACTGTTTTACATGAAATCAGGGGGGTTATAGAACTTTGGATGAAACTATAGGTACCGTTCATGTGATTAACCCAAAACAGAATGGAAGAAGGGATAATAGAACTGAAAAAAAAAATACATTGAGTTAAATATAGAATGAGATTATTTTTCTCGCACCCGATTTTAATACACAATTCAGCGTAAATTTTTTCATGTATACAATATAATATATCCAATGTCGTTTGTATAAAAATATTTCTACATATGTCCAAAATAGTAGGTGAATTCAAAATTTTGCATTTTAAAATTTGAATGAGACTTTAAGACTATGTTTGGTTAGAAATTTTACTTTTAGTTTTCTATTTTCCATAGCTGAAAAACCATTTATTTGTTAGCTTTTTAATTTCAGTTTTCAAAAACAAAGTGTTCTCAAAAGGATCATTTTGAAAACTCATTTTTCTAGTTTTTCAGTTTTTCAAATTTAAGCTGAAAAGTAAAGATATATCATATTTTTTATAATTAATATACTTCAATTTTCTATTTTTAGTTTATATTTGTAACTTAAATTTTCTATCTTGAATTCAACTAAAAAATATATTTTTTAAATTATAATATAATAAATAATAACTTTAATTTATTTTTATATTCAAAATTAAAAATTTTCACTCCTGTATTATTAATATTTGTCTTCTATTCTTAATTTTTCTATCTTGAATTCAACTAAAAAATATTTTTTTAATATTACAATATATGGTAATTGTGATTTATTTTATACTCAAAATTAAAAAAAAAAATCACTTATTTTTTAAGTAATTATCTTATGCCCTTATCTATTTATTTCTAATTCAAAATGTCATAAAAATCACTAAAATTTTTAGTTATTTTTTATATCAAAGCGTAAACTATTTCACTAAACAAATGTGATATAAAATGTGATTTTTTAATCAATCAAATAATTTAAGTGAGTGAAACTAGAAAATGAATAATTGGTTAAAAAATATTGCAAAAATTGTCAGTATTTTTAGGTTTAAATTTTTTAATTTTATTAGGCAATTTTTATAGCTTTGAATTTATTTTCTCAGAAGTTATTGCCAAACAGATTTTTGCATCTAGAAAATCGAGTTATGAAAAAATTTTAAATAACAGCATTTAAAAACTGAAAACTAAAATGCTAATAAATACCTTAAATTGCAAAAGTAATCCTGTAGATTTTTGTATCATTTATGTTTCTATTAAGTGTAAAGGAAAATATTGTCATTCAAATTATTATGAAATGATTCAACACCTTTCAAAAACAGAATGTGTTCAATATTTTTTTACACGTATAATATGAAAATATGTTCAATTATTTATGATCAAAGTAATTAACTTTTATTTCTGATTTTCTCATCTGCTAACGGACATGAAATTTCAATTACAATCGTGAATGCAATCCAGGTAGAAAAACAATCATTTCCCTTTTATTTTAAAAATATTAGCCGTAAACTTGAAACGAGACGTAATCATAATAAGTTCAAAATCAACAACAATACCTGTATTCTGCGGCGACTCGGTGATGTGGCTGGTGACAAGAACAAGGGAGTCCGGTGAGTGGGCGACGGGCATTGCTTTAGCGTAAACCTAAACGGGCTCATCGGGCCGAAACCAAAATCCGCACTCTCTCTCTCATCAAATTCAGTACTAATAGACTTATCCTCATTACTCTCAGACCAAACCCCGCTATCATTCTCGCAGGAACAAGAAATAGCAAAAGTGCCCCTCCTGACACCACTTATTTCACTTCCGCCCACCTCGTTTCCAATTTCACACTTCCGGGCCCAGTTCTTGGCACTCAGTTTCTTCAGAATCGACCCAAATAAATTAAACCCGATATTCTTAATTTGGTTTCTAGGTTTTTTCTGCGTTTGAATCTTTATCGCGGCTTCGAAGAGCACAGCAGCTGTCCCAGCCGGGATTTGTAGCCGAACGGGGACCAATTTTGGGCTCTTATTCGGGCTCTTCCTCAGCACAGGCGATGGAAATTCGATCAACGGCGAGTTTCTAAGGTCCGGCGAGTATTGGATGGAGAGGAAACAGTTTTTCTGCGAGGGGGTGTTTTTGCATTTTTTGGAAATTCGTGGGGCTTTGGGTGAATTTCTAAGCTGGGATTTTCTAAGGGCAATGTAGTCTTTTAATTGGAATGGCTCTTGGTCTTCTTTGAGTAGCTCGTGTAGATGCTTTTGAGCCATCATAAGATTTTGTTTTTTTAGGAGAAGAGTTGAAGAGATTTCAACTTGGAGATGGGGAGAATGAGAGGAGGTAGGGTTGGGTTGAAATAGAGAGAGAGATAGAGAGAGAGAGAGAGAGAGAGAGAGTAGGGATAAGTAATATTTGAACCTTTGAGGTGTGATTTCATCTAGTTTCTAAAGGCGGATTCAAAATCTAAGTACAGATGCTTCATTCCGTTTGATTTATTTCGATTTTCGTACACTTCTTGTATGTGAAATGTTATTTGATATTCTTGTTTCTCGTGAGAAGTAGAACAACATTATATCTCGGTCTTTGACGATTTGATTTTAATCTCGGTCTTTGACGGTTTGATTTTAATTGCTAGATCATATCGAGGGGAGAAGAAAATGTGAATTTTACGGTTTTTGACGAGAGTTTGCAAGGAACATTTTAGGGCGCCGTGAGGTACTAGTAGCTTACAAAATAGGAATGTATTTGTGAGTTTAGGCGAGTCCCTAATTATGTGATTAGGAAATAATTAATT
>MKEJ01017533.1:0-10145 GCA_001753735.1 Embelia ribes
TTTTTTACTTTTGAGAGATGATTAGTTTGACTTTAAGTGGCAATTGTGTAATCATTTTTGTTGGGGATGGATTGATTTGACTTTACAAGGTGGTTGTTTCCTTTGTAGCCTTAGCTCTATAATGGGTGTCAAAGGAAAGAGCGACATTGAAAAATTCACATCAATGACCGACGCGATTTCTTAGTTTGGTTCATTCAACCAATCCCAATTTATTGGGATTTAAGGCTTGGATGGTGATGATGATGATAGTGTTTGATAAATAAATTACAAACACCGCTTTAAGAAATGGTGGTGTGTTTGGTGAAAATGTGATGTTCTTATCTTTATTTAGGAAGCCAAAAGTGTACATATATTGAAATCATACAAATGCTATTGAAGGTATTGTTTTTATTAAAGATGAAGAAAAGTAGAAGTGGATTTGAGAATCAACCCCCAAGGTGCTTTTCTGTAACCAAACACCATTGCCTGCTCTTTATCTAGAAAAAAAAAAAAAACAAAAAAAGCAACCCCTAAAAAACAAAAGGAAGCTCACCCTTAATTTGTGCCCTTTTATGTGAACACAGAACACTTCAACGTAAGGATGTCTGTGACACAAAATTGAAGTAGATATTGTCCCACTCTGTAGTGAAACGAGGCTGGGGTTGGTTTATATGAATTAGAGCAAGTTTGTGCAATACCCTGATCTACCCTTATTAGATGTACACTACCCTGGTTAGTCTTACTATTTATAGTAAATTGGTTATCACATATTATTGATCTTCTTCTATACATATTTGATTTTCACATTGCAGGACTAGTATCATTTTCACTTTAAACGGGATGGAGCAGGGGGCATTTCACCGTAGAGACTAAGGTTTCTGATTTGGAGGGATGGGTTTGGGTGTAGAGACTTCCAATACGTTTGGGGCAGGGATGTCACAAGGTTTTTCTAATTGCGAAGGGGAGGATTTTGACAACTCTCCTTGTTACCATCCTTACTTTAGTGTGATTATTAGAACTTGGAATTCCAAGGGAATGGGAATTTAAAGGGAGAAGGTGGGGAAGAATGGGAGGAGTTGAAGTGAACATTGAGTAGAATTAGGTTAGGGTTAGATCATCATGAGGAAATGAGTACAAACTTGTGACTAATTGCAGTTTTTGGTTTTATTGTCCTGAAAATGAAATGCAATTATGTAAGGTCTGTTGTTAGCATCTTTTATCACCTTGTCAGCGGTGGTTCTCTGTCTCTAGTTGATGCAACAAATAATGTCATAACTTATAGTGTTCAAAAGCTATGCTTTCATGCCAATTGACAATGGTACATGGAAACTTCACGTTATTATCAATTTAGATTCTCATAATAATCTTTTTTTTGAAGTTATATTTGCTTGGAGGTGATTGATTCTACCAATAAGATAATGTGATGCATATATATTCTCTGACATGTTGAACTGATAAAAAAGGTTGAGCAAAAACCCATAGAATTTCGAACAGGTTCTATAGGCAACCCCAAGTACGTATCTGCTATCCAACTACGTCAATACATCAACATAAAATGCTAACAACCATGCTTTATTAACTGAAACTACTCCAAGTACAATAAATAGTAACTCAAATCGGCCTTATTATCATGTTTTCTGGCCTTACAACTTATTCAAAAGGAAATGAACCAGCATCATGGCCAATGGCCTAAAACTGTCCAAACGAAATAACAGAAATGGAAAATACTATGTAAAACTAGTCCAAGTCGATTTCGAGTGAGCAACCCCTGGTTCTGCTTGGCATTTTCATGCAAAATAATAGTGGAAAAACCAACCAAGCAGGCACGAGTCAGAAAGATGTCCAATCTATGGAAATAACGACAAATATATATAACAAAATGCAGATGAAACCAAATGCATAAATCATACTAATCCATCCCATCCCATCTCATCCCATCCCATCCCATTTCAACAAGTATAAAACAGTATACGTAATAATATATGAACCGTCAAAATATAAATTATACAACCTGCTGGGATACCTGTCCTCCCACTTGGAATACCGGTCTTTCATAAACTTTACTCGTAAAGACACTGCAAGTGGAAGGATCTTTGCGGGACCGGGTCACACTCGGACATCTAAACTTCCGAGGCCATCATCCACCACACATGCCGGGAAGTATCTTTGTCTCTCCCATGGCCTACCATCCCAAGTCGTGCCTAAGGGTATACTAACCTTGAAGGCCTACCCTGACTTGCCACAACTAACCTTGGATATCTAGCTTCTAAGGCCTCCTACATATCATGTCCCAACAAACCTTGGACCTCTAGTTTCCAAGGCCTACCACATACCAATGCTCGTTGTAACCTAACCCATTATGTTAATGTTTAAGTTACCTTTATAAGTTCATTCTTGTAGTTATTTTAACATCTATCATCATGTATAGCTTGTCTATTCAAGGTTCACAAGGCCTACAACACATCTCACAATATTACAACAATAGAACTTATATCAAACATAAAAAATCTGAAATTTAGCGAATTACTGGAATATTGTGGGAAATGTTTTCCTATCAAGCTACGTAGAGTTGAAAAACTCATTCAATTATCTTTCAAACGGTTCAAACGGAACTGAATTCTAAATTTTCTAGAGAGAGTTATGGCCTTTTTTGTAAAGGGTGTAAATTTGTTGGTACAACCACGAAACAACCCAACTTGCTCTACATAATTTATACCATAAAATACAACTTTCATTCAATTATTTCAATAGCATATGACTCAAATTCCACAACGTACCTCATTGGAATTATCAATTTTCTCCCAAGAATCCTTGGACACGAACCCTAACCCCACCACCCAAACACCTCGTGCTCACATTACTCTTACACGGAAATTAACCACAATAACCTGTTATTAATGATTATCTAACTATCAATAAACCAATTTCATGAATTTTGGTGATATTATGTTTAGAGTGGTGATGAACACCCCCAAAAAGTTATAGGTTGAGACTTACCTCAAATCAACAAGGACAAGACAAGGATTTTGAATCCATAATTAGTTCATCTCTCTGAGTTCTATTTCTCTCAGATCGTGGAAATTTTGAGTTGAAATTGCTTGCTCTTTTTTCTCTCTATTAACGTAAAAGATGATTGAGCGTAAGTTAAACGGAGGAAAAAAAAAGGAAAAAGTAATGAACTTTTCCATCCACTTCAACTTTATTACAATTTTGTCCATCTAAATTACTATTTATCAAAAATTAATGCCCTTTTTATTTATCGGGTCTTACAATAATAAATTAGATTAGATTACATAAATGTATATATTGACGTGATTATAATGGAGAGATTATTTTTCCAAAATTTTGATGCTAAATTGATGAGATTTGTGACAAAATAATTTGCAAGCGTTAACAAAAAAAAAACTATACATTCACAAGTCACAATTATAACGAAAGTAGGACCAAAATTCAAAATTTATATTAATAAGAGATTGTGATCATATAGTAACATTATACAATTGTAAATGAGTTTTAGAATTATAAACTATATCTAATGGGTTATTCATATTGTTGATAAGTTTACAGAAATTGATGATTAATTTTATAAATTTAAATATGAAACTATAACTGTCTGTTTCTGATTTGAAAGTTGGATAATTACAAATAACCAAAATCATAATTTTAATAATAAAAATCAAATTGATTGTTTACGAGAGGGATACAAATTAGTAATTATAAGTTGTGGCGCATTAAAATTAAACATTAAGGAAAAAAACATACTATTCTTCGTGAAAGATCATAATAGTTGTACAATCATTATCTATTTATATTATAATAATGATGCTGCAATTTGTTATATTTGTGCCTTTGTAACACTTTTTTTTTTCTATGATAAGCATTTTTATTGTTTTGATATTTTAATCTTTTCAGTCGCCACTTAGTAGCTCGAAAAATATTATGTGCAATGTGCGTGATATCTATATAGTTGCTAAAAAAGGGTCATGAGCAAAAACCCTAATAACCAACATTTTATGGACAACTCAAAACACAAAATTCTCATATATTCAAGGTATGGCTTTTAGAGCCAACAATATCAATCTTAAGATGGTTGAATATGGAACAACTATAATACTTAAATGCTATATAAACAATAAGTCAACTCCAAAAAAACATAAATTATAATCTTGATTTAGTTTCTTTACATTTACCAAATCATCTTTGAAAATTGAGGTCCAACACAGGCACAAGTACGTGTTTAGGAGCTACGACAAAATATTCCAATGCATAGGGTGTAAGAAAGAAGGTTTCGGTGGAAGATTCAGATGTGACCAATGTGGCGATGAGCTCCATCTGCAATGCATGTATGTCCTTACAACTCAGTCATAAAGTGCAGTTACACCTCAACGCTTATATATAACAACTCAGTCGTTTTGAAATTTTGAACAACAATCCAGTTACTATTGAAATTACCAATTTTGATTAAAAAGGTAGGACCATTATGTTATTGCACAGGTCCCCGAAAAACCCTGGTTATGTCAATTGACTTACAAAGCAGCCTTTCAAGTTCCACAATGAGTTAGAGAACAAAAGCGAAAGAAAATTGGTTTGTGGTGCGTGCACAAATGATATCGACGGTTATTTTTACCACTGTGTTGGCTATGTTTCATCACCCGGTAGGGAAGACGAGTTGTATTTGCACCCTTGCTGCTTCAACCTGCAACATTTACTCTTTGCAGGTAATTATTGTACTATATATATATCCATGTTATAGTTTCAAGATTAGACTAATTATGAATAAATGTATCCGGTGACACTACTTTAATATAGTAGAGAGTAATTAAATTATTGGGTGAAATAATTATATTCTCCAAATTATCGGGTGAGATTTTTTTTTGTATTATGACAAAGTTTATTTAGAGCAGTGATGAACTTAAATAGTGGTTTGATATGTCCAGAATATTACAATTTTAATTCATTAACACTCCAAAACAAAAAATAGAAAATAGAAAAAAATGACTCATATATCTAGCATAGCCACACGAAACAAACGCCTCCCACCTACAAAACATATACCTACACAAATTTATTTATGTTGCAATTTATCCTCTTCGATCCATAGTCTCAAATTACTCCATAAACTATGGCTTTCAGAGTTGCAGCCGCCCGAGTATGAAACCCAACTGACCAACGAAGCTGAGCAGAGATACACTCTTTCCGACAAGGTTAAAAAGGGAAAGAAGTGCCATTTGTGCAAGCACAAGAAACTAAAGAACTGCGATTACCAGGGCTGGTCTTACGTTTGCGATGGAGGAAAACACTGTTATCATGTGTACTGTGTGTGGGAAGTGGTGCATAAATCTTGGGTTACTGCCAATGGTCACGACATTAACGACATCAGGAAGACACTGGAAATTGTGACACCAAAGCAAATCGCCAAAAGTAGTAGCAGTAGCAGTAGTAGTTCGTTTGAACACATGGCTCTGAAGATTCTCGGAATGATACTGAAGATGATTGCAAGTACGTTGATGGGGGATCCTACTTTCGGAATTCTTCATTTGTTTGGAGTATTATTCAACGACTGATCTTCTCCGTGGTCCATCACAAAAACCTTGTTTGCTTGATTTGTTTCTTTCCCAGGGCATAGTGTGCTCTCTTCTTTTCTTTTTCTCATTTTTTTTTCTTTGTATGAAAAATGTTAGCTAGTTGGATGTGATGCATCAAAATTAAAAATGCTTCTTGGTATGTTGTATCGCAATTTAGAGTGTTGTCTATGCATATCATACAACCTCCCATACATGAGTTTAATATGAGTTTCACGTACGTACCCTCTAAAATAATTTGAGTTTGAAGTTTTAAAATTAAAGGAAACGATGATCAAGTTTAATTCTACAAACTTTTTGTGAATCAAACAACAAATGAGCGTAATAGTTGAGCAACCAAATGTTAATTGATTAAAATTTCTAAAAAGGCAAATAAGCCGAGCTTATAAAATTTGCACAAACAAACCATTAGTTTATTATATCAAAATCTTGTTTTAACTGGAAAGTGATAGGAAATTGTTAAAAGTAAATCGGGTTGATCACTTTTTTTTTCTTTTACGCTGAGTCATATTATTTTTATGTGTGAACTATTTGTCGTGTCCTGTAAAACAATAATTTTGTATTAAATTAAAAATTAATAATAGCAAAAATATTAAATATCGAATATTATAAAACTTACTTATCAAGCTTTTCGACTTCGCAACGATTTTATTCGTAGAGAACGTTGAAGTAGAACCAACAGTTTCGAATGAAATTCAAGACGAGACCAGTATATCATATTTTCCCTTTAAATGCTTATTGCAAACTTCTCTCGGCTTCAGACCATTATAAATAATGGATTCGCATGGTACAACGACCTTTTCGCAAGTTCGGACAGAGATACTTCAAACTTCAATCAGTTATTTTGCAACACGGTATTCTCTATGAGTCTCTAAATATTATGAAAAAATATGCGGTGTTTGCAAGTATATTTTTTTCAGAATTTAGGGTGTAATTGTAAGCATAAAAAATGTTGATGGACCCTAAGTATTTATAGATATGAAGAGGTCCTTCCAACAATAATGTTTTTTCAATCCAAATGGTGCAACCGTAACTTTTCATAACAAATGGTGCATTTTCGCTATTAAGCAAAACATCACAACTCTTGGTTTAAAGGAGCGCAGGTCAACCCGGTCCACTAGGGCATCATGCGGGTCAAAATGAACCAAACTCGTCACAAGGCACGCAAATCAAGAAGTTACCGGATCCAATGGCCCGCGAGTCACCCTTTAAAGGGCTCGGCCTAATTTCAAAATTAATTAAATAGTATAACTAATTTTGGCCAAAGAAATTATATCGATCAAACCAAATAACTCTCCTCTTTTACAAACTATTATACCAAATATTTGATATGGGATAATTATCTTAAAAAATTTATCTTCACTCTATACCTCAACTTGTCCACTTCAAGAATATGACTCTGTAGTCATATACAATTTACACCCGTTAATAGTTCGAGCTAATTAATGGCTCGTTTGAAAGTCCTTATAAAGTGCTTTTCAAAGAATCCGAAATCATCAAAAAAGATGTAATCTTAACTCTCCCGAGTTAGAGCTCCGAGTTTGATTTAGCAAATGGTCACGAATTATTATAAGTTTATACACAAAAATACTCTATAAATCATTTAGAGTGCGATTCTCAACTTAATTTTCATTTTACGAGGTCTAGTACGGAACCCTAGGTATAGAAAACGAGTGAGATATGGAGAGCAACTTACGTCAAAAATTCTATTATTTTCTGCGGATGACAGTCCGAGCACAACAAATTCGAGCTCCATCTTTCTTCTCTCTTTCTTCTTCCTCCCCCGTTGATTTTCTATTGTGTTTCGTGTATATGTATGTATAAATATGTAATAAACACATTTAAATAACCAAAAAAAGCTGTAGGGACTATGCCTGCTACTGACTGAAGTTGTCAAACTATTTCGGACTCCGTTTTAACCACTCTATACTTCGAATTAGCCTTTCGCCAAAACACAAAAGTTGTAGATAATTGAATTTTCTTTCCAATGACACTTGTAATCCCCAATTAGAGTTACGATTTGTGAGATATTATTAAAATACCTAACAACGACATGATATTCTGTCTGCCTATGCACTCCTGAGCATTTCGAACCCCGTTTTGACCCATCTATACTGCGAATTAAATTTTCTTCAAACAAGAAAGTTGTAGATAAATGAAATATCTTTCTAACCGCATATCATAGGCCTTATTTGAGTTAAGATTTGGGAGATATCATTTAAATACCAAATGGATGTCACGATTTCAATTTAATACTAACCGAGTTTAAAAATTCTCCTGAGGTCAAATCTCGGTCATGCCACTTCACACATCACGTCTAAATGCTACAATATGTCATATATAATATATAAAAAATAGTATAGCTCATTTATAATATCGTTTGAGTATCCAAAAATCAATCGATGTAATTTTACACGATTTTCTACTAACCCCGACCAAATCACATTTTTCCTCCAACACTATACGTTCCGATTATATTTCCCACAACCAATAATATCCAAACAAATATAGCAGTACTCCAATCATAACCAATAAATTTTAATGCTCGAGAATAATTTTAAAAGGGCACATTTAACCCAATAGAATCATAAAGAAATGTCTCATTGCAAATATCAAATATAAATTCTCCAATAAAATCCATTATACCTCAACTCAACTAAGATATGTTCGCACTACAAAACTCTTCACAATATCCACAAATATGATACATAACTTCTCAATATTTATGCATAAGATAGTAATACCAAATACTACATTTATTTATACATAATACAATACACAATCACCTAATTATATGCATTATGCAATACATACAATTGTTTCATTTAATAAATTATATCGTCAACACCTTAACAATATTATTTGTTCAATAAAAATGAAAAAAATTCACTCCGAATTTCTGGGACGTTACATTATTTATTTGCTAACCATCAATGAGATGATTTGTACTCCCAGATAGTCGCGATGCAAAAAGAAATCCATCTTATGAAGAAAAAGCGCTCTACGGATATAAAAGAGGCAGTGGATGTGGCATTGCAAGCGTGCATGCAGAACGCGAGAATGAGATTTCAGCCGATGCAATTGGAACCTACCTCTCCCCCCACAGGTTTGGAAGATGGGCTTGACTAGCATATGAGTAATTTAGATAATGCTAATATTATTTTGGTATTCTGATGGTTTAGACATTTAATATTTTGGACCGGATGATTTATATTATATAATATTTTGAACTGAATGGCTTAGATTATGTAATATTTTGGATCAGAAAGTTTTTATTATGTAATATTTTGGATGTCTATGTACATATAAAATATTATGGACGTTTTAATTTATGTGATGTTATGGATATATTTTTGTACTAGTTTATAATATGTTGCAAATAACAATAATAATTCTAAAATTAAAATATTTTAAATTTAGATATTTTTTTTTATTTTTCATATATAAGATATCATCGGAATACCGACGACTTAAAGTTTAATATAAAATAAATAATTATGTATTAAAATAAATAATTAATATAAAGTACTAACGATTTATCGACCACTATTTTAAAATATATATATATATTTTTATAATCATTTACCGACAGTTTACCGACCACAATTTTAAATAATATATATTTTTTATAATCAAGCACAATGCGCATACCGATGAACCAAAGTGATCGCCAAATGGTATTCTTAAAATTGAAAAATGACCACAAAATCCCTACGGAATTTGGCGTCGGTAAGCCATCAATACTACCGACGACCTTGACTTTTTCCGTCGGTGTAATTTATCGGCTAGCTTTTAACCAATGTATTTAATGTCATCAGCGGATAGTCGGTAATTTGTTTTTAGCAACGGAATTGACTTTCTAGCGACAAAAAACGTCGTTGCTTAATACAATTTTTTTTTTTAGTGGCAAGACACTGGAAATTGTGACACCCAAGCAAATAGCTAAAAGTAGTCGCAGTAGCCAGGGGCGGAACTATATGTAGTCAAGGGGAGGTAATTGACCCCCCTTGTTTTTTAACGTGAAATACCTAAAATACCCCTAGCTTTTATTAAAATTTCAATTATATCCCAAGTGTATAAAAAAAAATTTGCATAGTGGCTCACATTCTCATCATTGCACTCTCTCGCTCTACGGGATAGGCGACACCCAAACCTAGGTCATCTTCTCAAATCTTCGTCCCCTCCCCCCCTCTCTCTCAGCTCATATCGCCTCTCTCTCTCTCTCTATCTCTCTCTCTCTCTTGCGCGCGCTCGCACTGGCACGCAGGCTGGTGGTCACGTATCTCATCAGCTCACCTCCGCACGGGCTCTCTCTCTCTTTCAGTTGCGGATCTCATCAGATCGCCTCGAGGATCTCATTAGGTCATGCGTGTAGGCCTCGTGGCTGAGATCTAGCCTAGCCCAGTTAGCCAGTCCCCTACGCCAGCCTAGCCCAATTCCACCTATCTGCCTCGTCCGTCGTCACGCTGCCACTAGCCCACTGCTGCTCGGATGCCCCTATTGAGGGTAAAAATCTATAATTAATTTCTATTTTGTTATCCATATTACAACTTTGTGTATTTGATTTGAATTTTAAGTTTTTAA
>MKEJ01017537.1:0-15484 GCA_001753735.1 Embelia ribes
TTGGAACTCCGAAGTTAAGCGTGCTCGTGCTGGAGCAATCCCAGGATGGGTGACCTCCCTGGGAAGTTTCAGCGCTGCACGTATAACTTTGCCCAAAGCGGACAATATTGTATTATGTGGATTCATAGGGTATTACATTTCCTCCTCTCGGATCAAGCAATTTTTGCAATTGGATGTCTTCTCCTCTTCTCCTTTCCTCTCTTCCTATTTTCAATGTGTGCGTATAATGAACATAAGAAAAACGGAAAGGGGAAAAAAAGGGGAAAGGGAAAATAATTAACTTTCCGATTCACTTTCACCTTAATTACAAATTAGCTCCCCTATTTTACTATGTATTATTGAAAATAATTCTATTTTTATTTAAAGGGCTTTACAGTTTGAGAATATACCTTCTGAAGACTTCGATGTTGTGATGACGATGTAGTTGGATTAAGTGTTTTCATGCATTAGTTATTGTTTTGAATACTGGTCGTCAACTAATTTTGTTTGTCTTTTGTTCATCAACTGGAAGATCAAGAGCAGGTTGAAGCAGACATGTAATAGTATGAATGAAGGGGATTGGGTGATGGCAGTTCCCCCTTGGAACATAACATGTTTGTGAAATTTTAGTAAAAGTACACATGTGATATGAGATTGGATGTTTTGTAATTAATTAGGCCAATCTCACTGAATGTTTTCAATAACAAGGCCCTGTATTTTGAAGATAACTCTTTTGTCTGTGACAACTAAGCACTATATTAAGCATATGTCATTATGCCGACGTGAGGTCAGCATGGTGGATAGTTTTGGCTATGGCCATACGTCAAAATTATAAGATATTTTATTTAAAATATCATGTGCCTGGGGCCCTCGGGTCTAGAGGGTGTAACATGTCACAACGTATCCCTTCAACCATTCCATAGCCTCGCCACACAGAAAGTATGCTACTATTCTCACCATAATCAATCCATCAATCACCCCCATAGTATAGAAGTAATGTTCCATGTTGGATACCTATGTATCCACTGCCACTGCCACTACATCTGCACCCTTATAGAAGATAGGAGCATTATCCTTACATATCTCCTTCTGCACCCTCATCGCTTATACCTCAGTTCTTATGTCACTGGCCTGTTGGACATATATCCCCCCAAATGACGCCTTTATTGCCTAAGAGGTCTGTTCGACTATCAATGCTGATAGTTGTTGCATGTTGACTTAATAAGTGTCGGAACGACCCCACCTACTCCTACCACGGGTGCGGGGTACTATAGAGATCTGTTCATGTACCCCCACTTAGGCGACCTCCTTCTCAGAATAAGTGGGCACTACAGGGGCAGAATTAGTTTGTTCCCCACCACAACCGCCATGCCCACCCCATCCATCGAGACCTCCTCAACCACCATCTTGATCACCGCATCCTTTACGGGCCATATCTACAATTGAAAAAGTCACGCAAAAATCAACCACATGTTCACATTATATAAAGTAAGGAAAATAAGTATAGAAACTGAAATAACTTGCCATTAACTTTGTCCACTAGCAGAGATTTATGTTGTGCCTACAAGGCATCCCCTATCTATTCGACACATAGCGTCGACATCCGCTACAATAGGTAACTAGTTTTTAACTATAAAATACATATAAGAAAATGATGCGACTCATGGATTGATACAAGCAAAGACATCTAAGGCATTCAAGTTCCTAGGCACCTATCCCAACTTTTTCGACGCAACTCACTCGCGACTTCCTATCGATAGACCCAACATCTGACATCTTCTAAGGTTATTGTATACCTTAAGCTTCGATACTAATCTATAATGCCTCAAAATTTGACACATCTCAAGTATGCCACTAACAATAATCAACAACTCAAATTTAAAACAAACCATCAAATAACCCTGGTTCAATAATGAAATTTAATGACAAGTCAAATAAAATCCAGTCGGCCTTATTATAATGTTTTGGCCATACAACTTATTTAATAATGATAAACATAGTAAACTCAGCCAGTGGCCTACAACAGTCTAAGAAAAACATAAAGAATAACTAAAAATATCATAGAAACTATGACACTCGAGTGAGCCTCGTTCCCTATCTAGCCTTGGGTTTTTCAACCACTGACACCTGGTTCTGGTTGGCATTTTATAGAAAATTAATATTTAAAAATACAATCAAACAGGTACGAATCATATATGAATTCAATTTTATAGAAATAATATAAAATGACAGTAACAATATCATATAAATATATTTATATGCATGTCCCCAACAACGACAACACTATCATGTTTCAATCGGCACAAAATAGAAAGCCTTGACATGACCAACACTACAAAACAAATCGGAATTACATATTTTCGAGGCATTACATGTAAAGGCTTGTGGATAGCCTTCCCTATCCTGAGTTCCCAAGGAACCCGATCAAAGTTAGTACTAAATCACCAGAATCGAAATGTGCTCTCGGATGATTTAGCACCTACGATAACCATGGAATAAACGTACTCTCGTGGCTCACAACAGTTAATCGAACCTTAGAATAAGCATAGTCCTAAGTCCTAAGCCGATGACCATTACGATAATCCATCAAACCTTAGAATAAGCATATTCCTAAGGCCTAAGTTGGTGACCATTACGACAAAACCACATAACATATGAATTTAACATCAATCATCTCATTTAAACCACATCAATATTATATACTCAAAAGAAATTATTTTATTACCCAAATTTATTTATCATGTAAGTTTAACCAATTTTGCCATGTCATGACAATTATGACCACTAACACTCATCCATGTCTCATAAACTTGTAAAATTGCAACCAAACAAATAGGCAATGCAACTAAACAAATCTCGACCAGACGAAGTGTGGTCTTGTTCCGACCAAACACCCACTCGTCTCGAGAAGAATGGGTTTATTCGGATGAAATCATCGCAGACCTCCCACTTCATCTCAAAACAATAATTTCACATCCTCAACCTCGAGACAACAATCCAAACATATATTTTAACATTTTCTCTGGAAAATAAGATCAACAAAACTTTATTACAAGGGTTTCTATACAATTGGATTCTCAATCCGCAATGTACCTTATTCGAACTCGAGAAAACTCCCTTGGAGAGCTTGAAGAGAACCCTAAGCATCACCACCATAAGACACACTAACAAAATAACAAAACATACAAGCAATTGATCAAGAATTCACCATCATTTGATTAATCGAGTCTCAATTAATCATTAGATACATCTTTTATTGATTAGGGTTCAAAAAACATGAATGAATATGAATGAATTTGGGGAAAAGTATTACCTCATGCGAAGAGAACAATAAAAGGAGCTCAAATCTGCCTTTAGATCATCGAGCAGTACCATTCTACTCTAGGATCCAAAGAGTTTTGTTCCAAGAGCTCTTCTTTCCTTCTCTCTTTTTGTAAATTGAATGGAATGAGAACAATTTTGAGATATAACGTATGTTGAAATTGGAAATAAAAAGTTTGAGAAATATAACAATTTAGCCCTTCTCTTTATTGGGCCTTACACATCTGTTTTAAATTTAAAAACCAGTGCTTTGTTTGAAGTAGAGGCCGACGTTTAGATCTATGCTGGATAAGTAAAGGACACCTTGCCAATCTAATACAGGGCTCTACCTATTGACAAAATTTGATGACAAATTATTGTGATTTTGATTTCAATATTGTTTTAAACTTGACTGTAATGTGAACATGTGATTCATTTTAATTGCCTTCTATACTGTGATATCGTTGTAAAGGGATATGGATGCGGTGGTCATTGTTTTCTTAGTTCACCAAGTATCATCAGGTAAACTTGGTTGAAGGTAAAAATCTTGCATTTGGTTGAAACTAAAATATGTATTAGTATTTGAGAATCTAAAAGGTTGATATTTTGTAGATGTGAGTATTAGAATGAAGGAATATTTGAATTTTGAGAAGTTTATTTTGATGAGATTGGAATTAATTACTTAAAAGTTTTAAAAGGGTGTAGCTTTTTGTGAGGAATAGGAATTGACTTAAGTTTTCCCTGCTTTATATCTGGTGTATGCACCTATGTTTTGCTAGTTAGAAAAAAGGAAAATATTGGCCTTTTAATTTTTGGTAGTTATGAGGAGAATTCAATTGGCACGCATGCTTAGTTATACCTTTGTTTGTGACCTCATTGGCTTTATTTGCATTGAAATTGTCCACAATCTTGTGAATTATTAAGAAATTTTTCAACAAATTGTATTTCTACTCGGGATAACAAATTATGACCTAGGCAAGTTTGTTTGACTTTATTATGTAAGGTGTGAGATCCGATAGCCCCACGGGAACTACCATGGAACATGAGTTGGATAATTTCCATGGTAACATTGAACTATCCGGCTTTTTATCATCTAGTTGAAATTGTGTATTTGAAGAAATATTTGAACAATTAAATGGCAAGTATATATTTTTTATATAACCAATATTAATGGTGATATATGGGATATTGATTTAAGAAATTGTAGATTTGATTTCTCACCAGTTTATATGATAGTGCTAGGAAAAAACTTGTATTACTTGATAAGTATATGATGACAGATTGATTGCATGATTTATCATTAAGTGTCAAGTAAATGGTAAAAAAAAATTGAATGAAAAATTGTCTGTAAGTTCATTATTATGGTTTAGCTTTGAGCAATTAATAATGTGGCGGGTTTATCATGCACTCAGGTATTTGGCATTATTTTCAAGTATGGTTTAAACTTCAAGGACGAAGTTTATTTTTTCGGCGGAAGAGCTGTAAGGCCGCAGTATCGTTTCTTATATGTTTTAAATGCTAAGAACACTAGTTTGGTCCAACATTAGTTACATGGAATGGTTAAGGTTAACTAAAGCCTTAAAAAATAACTTTCATTGACTGTTAAACTTTCGTACTCCTATTTAGTACGAAATTCTGGTGTTATTCTTGAGAGTTTCTCTACCTAGTTTTGGTTTTTGGTGTCCTCAATTGTGATAAAAAAGTCAGTAGGTCCGATTGACCCAAGTGTAGCTGGATGTATCCAAATAAGAAAACCGATCAATCGCAGTACACTTGGATCGATCTAAACATGCAAACTTATCTATCCGAGTGCATTTGGATATATCCAACTTGGTTCGCACAACTATGTATTACCTAAATCAACGAGCCTCTTACATCTGCCACTTCCTTTCCCTTATCTACCGGTTGATAAATAACAAGCAGACATGATTAGTTGACAAATAATATTCCTTACATTAATTAAAGTACAGAAATGATACAACATATAGCTCCATAAAAGTTTATACATTACATAACATTTACTTAAGCAACTCATATCCCGAGTGTAATATTATATTGGGAAACACTTCATGCCAATTCAGGAACAGTACCCTAAGACTTTATGCATAAAGATTTACATATGGGTATCATTCCATACCTTGAGTCCCGCAAGACACTTGTGTGGCACTTAAAAGAGGGTAGGTCCCCTGTTCCAGTAAAATGTGCCATATTCTTCTCACAAAAATGCCAAATTTATGTCAAAATGCCACATATTTCAAAATCGCCAACTCATATTTCCCAACAAATATTACCGACTCACACATATACTAACATGCAAAATATCTCATTATTATACCAACTTACTTACGACAAACATATTTAATCTCATATGAATTCAGCTATACGTAATACTAGTCTAGTATGTTTTCACCTGATTTACTTCCTTGCATCTCAATATGGGGTCTAGAACTGGAAAATAGCAAATATAAATTCAGTTTATACTCTGCTCGACGAAATCAGTTGACTGATAGATTGCATCAGTCGGCTATTTTGCTTTGTATCCGAGAAAACAATTCATTTTATATTTTACACCGGTTTCAAATGGTATACTTTCTCTTACAAAAGTGCTTGTGAGCTTACTTAGTCGCACGTATGACGATCCTTCAGTTCAAAAATCATAGTTTCTCCCATGTATGAATCGTTTACTATGAAAACTATGATATTTCTTTGAAAACCTTATTATCCTCAAATTTTAGTAGTAAATCAAGAAAGCCAGCAAGTTCTTACCTTAATTATTGCTAAAACGTAGCGTAGGGTCGTCATGAAACTAGTTTGTTGTGTATATTAACCAAATTTGGCAAAGTCTCGAACTATTTTTCCATTTGTTCACCTGATTTTACTCATATGAATTCAGCTATACGTGACACTAGTCCAATATGTTTTCACCTGATTTTACTTCCTTGCATCTCAATATGTGGTCTAGAACTGGAAAATAGCATATATAAATTCAGTTTACACTCTGCTCGACGAAATCAATCGACCGATAGATTGCATCAATCGGCTATTTTGCTTTGAATCCGAGAAAACAATTCATTTTATGTTTCACTCCGGTTTCAAATGGTATACTTTCTCTCACAAAAGTGCTTGTGAGTTTACTTAATCGCAGGTATGACGATCCTTCAGTTCAAAAATCATAGTTTCTCTCATGTATGAATCGTTTACCATGAAAACTATGACATTTCTTTAAAAACCTTATTATCCTCAAATTTCAGTAGTAATTCAAGAAAGCCAGCAAGTTCTTACCTTAATTATTGCTAAAGCGTAGCGTAGGGTCGTCATGAAACTAGTTTGTTGTGTATATTAACCAAGTTTGGCAAAGTCTCGGAATATTTTTCCATTCAGTTTAAAGAAAAGGAAAAGAAAAATACAGATTTGAAAAAAAAGGAAATAAAATGGAAATCAACCCTACTTCTGCTAATCTTTCCACAACTCATTCTACAATATACCAATAATCAGAGTGTACTAAAGAAATATATTATAGCCTACTTGAAATGGTTTATAATAATCAATGCAATAAAATAAATACCATGTTTACATAAACAATAAGATGCCTGGTTGATCAACACAATAGCTATATTACAACCTATTCTTGCCTAAACAATGACTAACCACTTAAGGTAATAACAAGACGTAATAAAAAATAAAGTCTACAACAACAAGTCTAAGGCCAATAAATACAACATGAATAAATGGCCAATAACGCAAAAGTAAGCTATATAGTCTAGTTTCAAGACTATGTACATTTGGTATCCGAGCAATCTTAGTGATGCCCCTCGCCTGTCTTTGCACTTACAATACAGATATGATACAAATATAGGAAAGAAAATGCATGAGTTAGCCTATCAAATAACACAATTAACATGATGCAATGCCATTATATGTAAATATGCAACACGTACAAGTGGATGCAGTGTAATGTCTATGCAATGCGAACTCGGCACCTCCCAAATTTCCAAAAAAAAAAAAAACTCGACACCTCCCAACACCAACACCAACACAATACAACATAACACAACACAACATATAAAAGGTGGAATCAGTATCTCAACACATTTTTATAATTAAGGACTATCTCATAAACCCAATACTATAATGCGACACAGATCATTGCCACAATTATAGTTAAATCCCTAAGTAAGTTTTCGATTTTCATGATAAGGCGTTGATCTTTATCTTTACTTTTCAACACATAAAGGTCAATACTTGTCCAAACAAAAAAGGAAAATGACTCAATTTCCCAATGAATACAACTCAACACATTTTTTGAAAACAACACATTTAAGCATCATTGCTTTCTTCACATAAACAACACTTTTCAATACTTTCAACACTTGTCAATTTCTCATCTGAAAATCTCATTTTCAAATTCTCAACATTTCAAAATTCATTCTCAAATTTTCGCTAACATAAAAGCTTTGTTTTTTGAAATTCTCTATGAAACACGTATAATCAAAATTCATACCCATGAATATGATTATTGTTCTATACCTACACATGCTTCAATACTACTCATTAGCTTCAATAATTAAAGAATTAACATCGACAACACATAATTAAAGCAAGGAGTTCAACATGAAAAATTATACACTCACATACATAAACTCATGCTTATATTGTTATTCCGTAGTCTATTCGTACCTCTAATCACATTGGAAACTTCCCCAAGAAGTTATATAAAACCCCCCTAGAATGTCTCTTCTTGAACCCACAAAACGATCTAGCTAGGCAACATGAATCCATCGGAACCTACAGACAAAAATGACCTACTCAACACGAGGAATAGGAATATCAAATGCATTTTAACTTGCAACCAAGGTATGAAAATTGAGAAATGATAATCGAACGAGAGGAGAAAGAAAACTTACCTCTACACGTAGCCTAAGTGATGAAGATCTCATAATAAGCAAAAATATTTCACGTATGAGCTCGAGAATTGGAAAAAATCGCCACGCAAAGTCAAAAACTCACTTTCACCTCTCTCACACCTTCTTACTTTATGCAGCCGGAAAAAAACATAGACATGACCAAAAAATGGCTGGGAATTGAGCCCCACGCAAGAATGTCGTTTGAACGGCATATAAGTACCGTTCGGACGGTACGACTGTTCCAATGGCATAAGAGTTACCATTCGAACAGTGACCCCTATACCACCCTTAATTTGAAGAATTGCAAAAATATACTAAGGCATAGAATAATCAACTCCAATTCCAAATTTCACCTTTCAACCTCAAATGCTATTCTATGAATACTAACACTGTGAAACACATATAAAAAGGTTATTACAATAATAACTACACTTCCGCAAATGTACTACGTAACCACGCAACCACACCAACACTTATCTTAATGCCACCACATTTTCTATGCAACAACGCTACACATCAACACTTAAGTCCATGACATATACATGCTATAAATAAAATTATGATACATTTCAATAACATTATTAAAGAGAAAAATTAGCTCAGAATTTTTGAGACTTTACATGTTCATTCCAAGGTTTGATATGATTGTTTTAGGCCTCGGAAGTACGTCTATTCCAAGATTTGTCGGAACTATTGTATAGCTTGGGAGTAGGTGTATTCTAGGGTTATCATATGGTCTTGAATTTCTTAGGAGTATGTTTCCTTTTCGAGAGGTTTAGTAGAAACCTTTGATAGGTTTCCATGGGAATTCAGGATAGGGAGGGTTATCCATAAGTCTTTACGTATAAAGTCTCAGAAGTACATTTATTTTAAGTGGTCAGGCGTATCGTTTATTTGCATGAGTGGTCGTATGTGTCAGATTGTTTACATGATTATTTTAATTTATTGTATAATTGGATTGGCGTTTATCATGGCAAGCATGTACATGTATGTATACATACTCGTATTGTCATATATTGTATAGTTTGACGTGTCATTTTTTTATATGATGTTTGTATGTGGTTGCATGAGTTGAATTATCATTTGTTGATGAACGTGAATAGGCATTTAAGCATGTTTATTATTCATGCTATTATTTATTGTCGATTTTTGTATTTTCTTTAGAATTGGAACATCTCTAACTCGTACCTACTTGGTTGTGTTTTAACCTATTTTTTTATAAAATGCCAAGCAGAACCAGATATCGGAGGGCAAGTGAATTAGGGCTAAGTAGTTAGAGCTCACATAAAAGATGTTATTGTATTTTTTATTTCTGTTTTTAGACAATTGCTGCCGTTGGCCGAATTTATCTAAATGTCATTTTGATATTATTTTATAAGGTTAAAACATGATAGTAAAGTCTATTTAAATATTGTTAAATTGTTGTCGTTTAAGATTTTAGATGATGTTTTATTAAAAAGTCATACTTATTCATGTACATACTAATTATCCCAAAATTCTTTAACCAATAGATATGACCAAATCAAGATTTCGCCGATAACAGAAGTCGGCTATGGCCCAAATGTTGAAATGATACCAAAAAAATACTTAACAATACAAACATGCTTAACAACAAATATAATATACATACGAACAAAACCAAAGTTTCCAAAATCAATCCACATATCTATCTCAATGTTCTACTAACAGAAACTACTATGAGACAGTCACAAAATCCCAAAAAATAAGGGAGTGTCATAGAATCCCTGCAACTATAGGACCATCACAAAATTCAAGAGAGCTAAGGACCATCACAAAATCCCAACAAACTATAGGACTGTCACAGAATCCCATAGAATAAAGGACCGTCACATAATTCCTGCAGACTATGGGACTGGCTCATAATCTCAGGGACCTAGGGACCATCACAGAATCCCGAAAAACTATAGAACCGTCTCAGAATCCCACATAATAAGGGATCATTGCAGAATCTCTACAAAACAAACAATTATGAAGCTATACAATTCTAATATACAACCTACCACACATACACATACCCACTACTTATGCCAATATACTATGAAATTTCCAAATAATGGGAGTCTCATACCTGGTGCTTGAGATATTTTTCAAATATCGGGAATCTCATACCCGGCACAAAAGATGTATTTTTCTTTACTCATTAACAATTTCTATTTTCTCAATTTAGTAAAAATATATGTTCCACACTCAATTTCTCAATTTCACTTAATTAAGCCAATATAGTGAACGTATACCACTACCATTTCTAACCAACAGCGTAGCATACTTATACATCGCAACATACTCGTATATTCTACACAAGTTCATTTAATATAGCCTAATATTTTATTCAACTAGTCCTATATTCAAACTCTTGATACCAATTCTTTACTTCGAATAATTTCCTTAGGTTTTTCTTAGTGATTGCCAGCAATTGACAAAGCGTGCTTATACATACTATATTCACCTATTAACAACGAACACTCTTGCATACCAAAATTCAAGTTTGTTATTTATGTTATCATATCATTACCAAACCCTGCTACCATTCATCACAATGTTTTATTTGCCAACTCAAATATTCAAACTTTTTAACACAATGTCTTTATGTATTGAATAATCCCCATAAATCTTCCTTATTAGCAAAATCAATATTTTCTTTATGAAAATATATTTTTTACGGGTACTAAAAATTCTCAATATATTCTATACATAAGTAGGCCCCACATGTTAAAAACTAAGCTAAATTTGTTCATCCCCATTTTTCATATTATTCTATATGATGCCCCGTTATTTAACCACACCAAATTCGACAAAGCTCACATAATTGGCACCATGGCGAGGTATATATACTATTCTAGTACCAAACATAAATTTAATCACATATATATTACACACATAAAACTTGCAAAGCCAATCAAAAGGCTTACTGTCCGTAACTAATTTGTACTTGATCACTTTATTGCAGTTTTATCAATTCTAAGCTTAGTTTTCTTCACATGCAACTCTGTCGGGGTAGGATGTTGTCTAATCCCTTGTTCTCAATCCTTAAAAAGGCTATAATCTGGAAAATCACATATACAACTCGATTTTAGCTCTTCCCGTATTAAACAATTGACTGATATAAAACTATTAATTGACCAATGTAAGGCCCTATTTCAAATAACTAATAAAATTGGGGGACTATGTTGCAATCTATTGAAATTAGAACAGAAACTTAATTCCCTTCTTTATTCTCTCCATTACTATTTCACATTCTAATTTAAACGTTCACAGAGAGAAAAAAGAAGAGAAGGGAAGAAACCACCTCTTAGCAAAACTCACTCAATCTAAGAGGAGGAGACGGCCAAGAAGGAAATCAATAGCTGATTCAGACTCCTCATCTCACTCTCATCACTTTGACGGAAGTATTTTTTACAAATTCTTCGGGTAGTTTACACCAAAATTCTCTCAATTCATCCAAAAGTTGGTTGATTGATGAATTGATGTGTAAATCAATGTTATAAACTTATATCTCCACTAAATTTAGTTATAGGTTAGTGTTTGAGTGACATTTGATAGAAGAATAAGTCTTTCCCGAGCTTTCTAGGTAAAATCATTAAGTCTCGTATATGGTATATTGTAGAATTCAAGTTCTATTTGATTGAAATAATTGTATCAATCTGAGACTAAGGCTATAGAAATTGTGGAATGAAATTGGTGATTTTTTAGGCTTCTATCGCCTACTGGTATTATTCTGTACTCACCGTTGGAAGTAGTGAGTGGTTGTTCGAACGGCAGTAGTAGAAGCAAAATTGTTTTCTTCAAAATGATGAAATTGGAAAAGAATTACCTAGGGGGTTGATCTAAGAGTTCAAACGAACCCTATAGGGTCATGAGAATAGACAATGTTTATTATTTGGCAAATCTTGTGGCCCTAAGATCAAGGTTGGCGTGTTTGTGTTGTTTAGAATCTTGGGGCTCTGGGACCGAGGTTGTTTTGGATTTTATTGTTGATGGACTTTAGGGCCCTAGGACTAAGGTCAACTTTATTTGTTGATGATGGACTTTGGGGCCCTAGGACCAAAGTTGGCTTTATTTGTTAAAGATGGACTTCGGGGCCCTAGGACCAAGGTCGGCTTGTTTGATCGTGCGAGCAATAGAGACACTTCGTGGTCACTTTAAATGTAAAGTGCGGGAAGATCTAGTATCACCTCGGGAAAGACCTAGTATCCCGGTTAGCTGTGTGGTTTACTTGTGGCAGTTCATGTATTTATATTTATTAGTTAAAAATGCTTTAGAAGATTTAGTTTAGTAGTATATTGTGCATTTTTACTGTAAATATTCTTTATATATTATTTCATTATTTCTGAGTCGTGCCTGCTTGGTCGGATTTTCTACTGTTGTTTTGCATGAAAACATCAAGCAAAACTAGGAGCTCGAATTCATGGATATTGACTTAGGACAGGTCGAGGCTCATTCGAGGAAGCACTTAGCTCTGTTTATTAGTTTATTTCCATTGCGTTATCTTTTCGAATTCAGATAGTTTAAGCCATTGGCCAAATTTTGAGATTATGTTCAATTTGAGTATTTTGTAAGGCTAGAAAATATGACAATAAGGCCTCATGAGTTGTTTTTCCTTTAGATTAGACATTGTTTATGTTCTATTTAGAGTTTTACTTCCCTGTACGTATGGTTAGTGTTGAACTCATGATTGTTGGATTTTTGGAGCATTACAATTGGTATAAGAGCTTTAGATTTATAGACCCCTTGGGAGCTGTAGGTTATTGGGTCTATTGATTAGTACCTCTCGAATGAGCCGCGTCTAAAATATTGGGTAGGTATCTAGAAAACATTAGTCCATGTCGTAATATTTTTATATATTTTTCCTCACAGGTTAAAAACCCAATAATTTATTGTGACTGGGGTTGACACTTAACTCTATGTTAGATAGATGGGGGACGCCTTGTAGGTCCAACACGGATTTTTGTTAGTAGATAAGGTCAACGATAAGTTATCTGGGATTTGCTCATATGTTTTTGTTTATTTTGAATAATGCACACATGTGACTGATCATTCTAAATTTTTTCTTCTTTACTCCTATAGATGGCTCGACGAGGACGTGGTAGACGTGGGCGAGGTAGCTGGGGTGAATGGGTTGGTTGTGGCATTCATGGAAGGGAACAGTTTTTCTTTCCTCCAATTATGTATGAACACTCTGAGGAGGAGGTCGCTTTTGTAGGGGTCCAGAGCGGTGATCCCGTTGCCTCTAGGCTAGCAGTAGGAGTTGTTGGAGTTGCTCTGGTACCTGTGCTGATAGACCTACAACAGTTAGCCGCTATAATGTCCCAACAGACCTCTATGGTGATATGGACCCCTCTCGAGACCATGGGGATACATCAACCTGGCAATCTATTTGTTGGGGCTCAGGCGAGTCGGGCATAGAAAGAGATTGGTCGAATGGACGCTCTTATTTTTTTAGGGAGTGCAAATACAGAGGGGGTGGACATATGCTTTCCAACATGCAGCCCTACTTTCATATGTTGGGTTTGAGAGATGAACTGGTTATGGTACGAACAACAATACGGTTCTTGCGGGATAAGGCTGTTGAATGGTAGAAGGGGTACACAGAGCTGTAAGACATTGGAGAGCTCAAATGGGAGAGGTTCAAGGAAGTCTTCCTGAATAGGTATTACCTTCAATAGTACTAAGATAGGAAGGTAAAGGCCTTCCTATAACTTGAACAAGGATCTCGGATAATTATACAGTACTCAATAGAATTTATGGCTTTGAAAAAATACGTTAAGGCTTACGTACCAACTGAAATGGATAGGGTGAACCGATTTGTGAATGGGTTGAGGATTCGTATCTGTTGGGTGGTGATAGTGGTGAGACTGGCTACATATGATGAATCTGTACAGAGGGCTGACAAACAGGAGGCCATTGACCTACAGGACAGGTGAGCACAGGATAGGAAAAGAGATCTAGGTATAGAACCCGATCAAAGGCAATAGCCTCGAAAACAGCAGGACAATTAGGGTAGTAGGAAGAGAGGTCGAGATGATAGAATACCAGGACAATCGGGGCAGGGACAAATGTCTATTATCATTAGTACAAGATCGGTTGGTAGGGGACGAAGGACCTATAAGAGGTATGGAGATGAGAGGCATATTTTTACATATTGCCTAATAATCAAATGCCACAGCTGTGGTGGCATGGGACATACACAAAAGGTGTGTTGAGGGGTAACAGCTCAGGGTCAAACATCTTGTACTACATTGACAGTGCAACAGGTTGTATCAATTCAATCGGGGGTAACACAAAATCGCAGCGTTCAACAAGAAGGCAGGAACTGAACCACCACACCCTTTTCAGTATCAACAGTATCAGTGCATTTGTATGCATTACAGAATGCTACAACTACTCCCACAGAGACGTCCATCATTCGAGGTACATTATTATTACATTCTTTATGTGTACATGTTCTATTTAACAGGGGTGGGTCCCATTTATTTATTGTTATGAGGATAGTTCGGTTACTGGGATTAGAGCCAATGGGTCTAGATTCTTGTATCTCAGTTGATACTCCCTTAGGCAAGGGAATAGTTCCTAGTTTCATGTGTCACCATTATGTTATTCTTGTTTTTTATTATGAGTTTGAGTGTAATCAAATTGTTCTAGATATATCCGGATTCAATATTATTCTGGTTATGAATTGGTTATTGACCAATCATACTGTAATCAAGTGCGACCACCATCGGATTACATTGTATCCAGAGAAAGGGGCGGTTTTTTAATATGTTGGTAATCGAAACATTGCTAGAATGTTTACAGGATTAATACAGGATACCCATATCTATTTATTGGCAAATCTTTGCATTGCAGGGATGGTAAGGGTACATTCTGAGTTATCCTCAGTTGTTCGCGACTTCTCTGATGTGTTTCCAGAGGATACTAGTGCATTGCCACCCAGTCGTGGGGTGGAACTTACTATTGACCTCATTCTTGGTATGAAGCTAATTTATATGGCCTCATATCATTTAGCTCATGTTGAGATTGAAAAGATGATGAAGCAAATTACTAAGCTGGAGGTCAAGGGATTCATTAAAGCAAGTACTTCATCATGGAGCACTCCAGCTCTATTTGTACAAAAGAAGAATGGGTCGATGAGGTTATGTATCAACTATAGAAAATTGAATCGAGTTACAATTAAGAACAAGTACCTGATGCTGAGGATAAATGATGTATTTGACTCGTTGAAGGGGTCAAAATACTTTTCGAAGATTGATCTTCGCTTAGGGTATCATCAGGTGAGAGTTCGA
>MKEJ01017550.1:0-24462 GCA_001753735.1 Embelia ribes
TATGTTCATCACTAGCTTGTATAGTCAATCGTGCTTGTTTAGTTTGAACATTAACAAGGTACTTTGAGCATCTAAGTAAATGAGCTTTCAATGCACTAGTATCATTTATTTTATAATCAACTTGAAAGACTTCCTTACAGTGTGTACATGTCGCGTTTTCTTTTCCATACTCATTGACACCTTGGATGTAATGCTCTCAAACCTTACTTATCTTCTTTCCATTTTTTTGGTTTTGAATTTTGGCTTGAGACGTTTCATGAACTTGTTTGACTTGGGGGTATGGATTTTTCTTGCGACGACATCAACAAATAAAAATTCAATAATAAAAATTTCAGAATAATCACAAACCCTCGTGTAAATTAAAATTCATATACAAAGCAATGATAAAAATTCATAGTCAATAATACCAAACTATTCAACAATATCTAATTAATCAAAATTCATAGCCAACAATACTAAACCTTACTTCTCTTCTACTTGTCATGTGTATTTCTATTTTCTGAACTGCTTCCTTTCTTACCTGATATTTCTTTTGGCATCATTTTTCTTCTTACTATTTTTAATTGAGATATGTCGTGAATATACTGTTTGGCTGTAGAATAAGGTGGGAAGTTTAGGACCATGACCATGACCATTTATATCTACCAGCTTCTTGTTAATAGGCTATGCCATGTTCATGCATTAAATCGCATAGAGTCTGCTCTTGATAATTGCCATTGGTTTTAATATCAATATTCATGTTGAACAAGTTCTTTAAGTAGTGGTGGTAATGGAAACCAAAATATAAATCTTTGTAAGATAATCGTGTTTTGTGATTTGGTAAGAATCATGTGTTGGAAAAAGATAGAATTTGCAATTAGGGGTGTTTTAAAATGGAATAAAATATTGTTTAGATGTTGAAAGGAGTTAAATAGAAGTGAGACTATTCGTGACCTTTGATTTGAGAGTTCCTTCCTGTACTTTTATTCTTGAAATTGTGTTTAAATTGTAAGGTTATGGATTGTCTATCTTGTTGACTATAATATCATATTAATCAAGCAAAATATTAATATAAATTAAAAACCAAGAAACACAAATTAACTAATCAACAATATGAGATTAATCAAAAGCTAAAATGATAACACCTCATGTATATTTGTTGTATGTCAACAAATTCACAATTAATTAACCAATCAAAAATTACCAAATAAGGAAACCATCCATCAAAAACTTAATAAAATCTCAAAGATAACAAAAACTCAAATTACCTCTCGCTAGATCAAATCCCAGCCGTTGACACAATCATCAACTCCGAGATTGAGAGAGAGAGGACTGCAACCGGTGTTACTTGTTAGGGTTTCTGAAATTCATGTTAGGGGTAATTTTGTAATTTTAAGGATCGATATAGACACACACACACACACATATATATCTCATCTTTCCGATCCTTATCTCTCTCTCTCGTCGGATTCAGCCACGCCGTCGCAGTGATAAATAACAATTTCATTACTGTAATTTGCAGCGTCTCTCTAATTTCACCCATTTCCCTGATTTAATTTCCATTTCTCTATTATTATTATTTTTTAATTTTTCTCTCAAGTTTCATTCAATTTGTGTTCAATCCTGTAGGATTAATGATATAATTACACAAATTTATGTGCTTAAACTGCACAAATGTCTAAGTTGTTATTCCATCTCCCTTAACTTAAAACAAAATCAACTCACTTGATCTACCCACATAAACATTTGTTCAAAATAAGTGTATTATTTTACTTTTCACATTAAAATTTTATAATTTCTCTTAATTCTTCAGTATAGGATCACTGATTTGATTTGGGATCAGTTAACATGTATATTCTCTAGCCGTTACTATTTTTTTAATTGTTTTTGTTTCGAAAATTAGCTTAATAAAAAAAAATGGTGAAATTTGACATTCCTTTGGATTGATTTTTGTCGGCTTATTGCGGTTTTTTTTATTGATAATAATTTCTCTTTGTGTGTGCGTGTGTGTGTGTGTATGTATGTGTGTATGTATACATTTGTTTTAAACCCTGTAGAGATTTTTAAAACATCTTCTAACAGATTTTCAAACTATTAGATAAGCAAATTTTATTTGTACGAATTTATTTTCAAATTTTGTAAAAATAGTATTAAAAAAAATATTATGTTAACACATTTATTTGGAAAAAACATATTCAAAACTTATTTTCCAGAAATATTATTTTAAAAGATGTTTAAAAAATTATTGTCTGTTTTAAAGAAATAAGTATATAGACAACTTTTATCGTGTTTTTTCCTGCATTGGAAATTTTATTACAGGTTTTGAAATTAGTTAGTGTTAAAATTTATGTTGTTTAAAATTGTAATTTCAAAATTTATGTATGTTGTAAGGCAAATTGCACACGCGAAAGACGTTCATTTACCTTCACAATCTAATAGTGAATCTGAAATTCTGGGAGAAAGAGACACTTTTGATCTCATGATCAAATTCATAGCACTAAATGATTGGTATATATACCTCTGCTCCTAATCGATTGGTATATCTACATCTCTCTGCTCCCTCTATAAATTCATTTACATACATTTGGATAAATTATTTTGAAATTGCTTGATTTGATGTCATGTCTCTGGGAATTGGATTGATTAGTAGAAATTGCAAATAATGAAGTAAAAAATGGTTTAGTTTTATCAGTTTTAGGGTGGGGTTTAATTTTAGAATTAGTTAGTTAAGTTTTGGGGTGGGGTTTTGACTCTTAAAGATATTTATATATCTATTTTCTTGATTCAACTATTAATTAATATTCCAGATCTGTCCTCACCCCTAGCATGGACTTAATTTGCTATTCTTTGGCATATTATTAACCCCTACCTGGTGACACTGATTAGTGATCTTTGTTTAATACTGTTATTTGTTAAGCTGAGATTTATACTTTTTTTTTCTACTGTAGATTCACTCTGGATACGTTGACAAACACGATTCCTAATTGGGAGATGGCTCGACTAATTTGAGTGTTGGGATCTAATGAACAAATCAACACACTTACGGGCAATGTGAACTGGTATGTTATGTTTTTGTAGGCTTTTTACAGATTCATATATGTAAATATGTACAACTATAACAAGTATAGTTATATTTTTCAAGTCAATACTTGAACTGGTATGTTATTTTTGAGTAATTTTCCTTATTTTTGGCTACTAACGAAACAAATTTGAGTTTTTAGAGTGAGTCCTGCCCACTAGGTGTTTGTAAAATTACTTGACTAGCTGTCTAATCATTTTCTCATTCAATTTCTTATTACTTTTTTATTTATCTTGATTAGCTGTCTAATCATGTAATGAAATTGTTTGATGAATTGTCATCTTTGAATGAGTTTCAAATTTCTCCCCATTTAATTTAAGGCTTTTTCTAAATGTTTTGGATAAGACTTTTTTTCAATTGCTAATGTGACGAAAAGGCTTTTCTGATAATTGTTAACCAAATTGATTTTTAAACAGACCCAGTAGCGAAGCAATGCACTTGATGTACTTTAATGAGTTTTCGTTATTTCAATCCCTGGAATCGTTCTTAAGGAATGCAGAACTTGAACGCTTGTTATGCCTATTTGTCCTATATGCATTGCTTTTTAGAACATAGAATTTTTTTAGGGAGGTTTTGTATGCTATTTCTGAATTTCAAAGTCTTCACATTTCAAATTTTCCTAGTTAATTTTTTTTTTTAAGAAAAAGGGGTATTTCATTAGTATATTCTTTTTCAGTGAATAGGATTCTAGGAAGTGCACGGAATTGGATAACTACATGGGCTTATTTGTCCGATTTTTTATTTTTGGATCTGAATACTTATGTGCAGAGATGAAAAAAACCTTAAAGTTCCGTTCAATTGGGGTTTTTGATGATTGTTTCAATTTTAATTTTTTTTAAAATTCCACTTAACTTGTGTTTGTGGTTAAAATCAGTTTCTTACTTTTGGGCATGAATTTGGAACTAATTCTCCATTAATAGCTCTATTTTTTATTCAAGTAAGATCGTTGTTTTTTCTGTTAAAACACTGGATTTTTAACATAAACCTAATGGTTAGTCATATTTCTAATTTATGAACAAATAATTTTTTTTTTTCATTCTTATTCCATTTGCCCTGTTTTGACAGATATGGAGACTTTAGGATTGACAAGGGCATTCAGACAGTTAGTTATTTACTCACTTACTATTATGTACATGTTATTTTTACAATATAAAATTATATTTTAATATGCAGCAAACATATTTCATGCACAGTTTTATGATAGGTGTACCGATAAGAAGATGATATCATGTATGCGCATGGGTTGAAAATTAGCCAAGCACAATTATTCCGTCTTATATTGTTCAATTCATTTTTTAACTATATTAAATAATTGAAAGTCTTAATGGTTTTGACATATTTTTCAGGTCACCGTTTATGAAAAATGTGGATTTCTTTATCTGATTCTTCAATATTATCACAAGATTCTATTCCACTGTCTACTGCAACAAATATGTGAATACCGCTAAATCTAATTTAATCTTATTTATGTAAATGTTTTCATTGTATTGTTATCGATTAATGATTGTTTATTCAATAATCGTTGTCATAACGACGTAAAGTCACAATATATTTCGCACATGCATTGCGTGTGCCACAATGACTAGTAATTAATAATAGGCAATAGTGTCATTTCTTTTTATTTTGTAATTATTGTATTTTTCCAAAAAATAATCTGTCAATAATAGCCTGCAATAGAAACTAGTAATATTATTTGTAAACGAAGGGAATAATGGGGCCATTCTAACCGGCACATATTTTAGGAAAAAATCAAAAGTAATATTTTAAAATTCAAATGAAATGTACAATACCAAAAGTACCCATATCTATTTTGTTTTATTTAATTCCTTCAGAGTAATGAAAGGGCTATAATGGTAATACATAAATTTTTGTAGTGATCACTTGTTGAAAAATATGAGTCCAATTATTTGAAAAAAAAAAAATTATGGATCGAGGAACCCATGTCAATATTGTGGCAAATTTCTAACTGGGGTGCAGTACCTCAAAGCTTTGGTGCATTCCCTCCGGTTTCTCTAAACGCTTCCCTCATTTACTCCCTAAATTTTAAACCTCTATCCTATTATACTATCCTATTATAGAGTTCCATTATAGGTATTTTGTCCATTACGGTATCTATCCTAAAAGCTTATAACATGAAAATAATATATATTCCATATTTAATACATATATACACCTATACATGTATACGCAGATAACACATATGATTCTGAATATATTATTCATTTTTATTATAGGAGAGTGTATAGTGTTACATTTGAACAAGGGGAGACCAAATGATGTATAGTTACAGTGGTGGAGAGTTTTTTTGTGCTCAATCCCTAATTTTAGAAGTAGGGGACTGATTTTGAAGCTGGAAATGGCCTTTTATCTTCAACAATACTACTTTGCCCATGAGAAAAATTAGTGCTTTGTTTCCAATATTGGCCAATAAAAAAAGGTTATTCTTCAATTTTGCCCAATTATCTAACCCCAATTTGCATGACCGAATCTTCAAGAAGTGATTTTGTTCCTGTACATACCAATTATATAACCTCATATATATAATGTATGTATGTATATGTTTTACATATGCCCCTTGATTTCGATGCTGTGATTTTGTTCATGTTTTGGCATATAGCTAATTGTGCTGAAAAATAGTTCTTGACTGGTATTTGGTTGTCTTTTTCTGATGTTAGCTGTGAACATCACTTGTTTGATGAAATGCTCCATTGAGATTTGCAGTTAGCTAAATTTTTTGTAGCTGTTGCCATCTTCAAAGACTGTTTAAGTAGTCCTTTAGTTCCCGCAAGTGATCCCTAAATGGGTTCTCTAAACTTTAGGGATTAAATTAAAGGAACCCTTGCATTAGTGTATCCAAATAATCTTCAATCCCCTAAAAATAGGAGGTTTGCTACAGTGATCTCTTCGTAATGGGGTACTACTTTTCATACGCAATTTTATTTTTAAGTTTAAGAGGTATGGTTTGAGCATTCTCTATTTTCTACCTCTATTTCGAAGTTTGAGTGTGGGAATTAAAATTTAGGGGTTGAAGATAGAGGCTGTAGTGGGAGTGCCCTTATGTATATTTAGGTTTTAGAAGCTGAACAAGTGGGAAGGCACATTCTTGGGGTTGATATTTCATTGTTGATTTTATGATAAAATTGATTAGTTGAGACCAAAAGCTAGAACATAGTTGGAAATGTTTCATTTCCTACCCCATCATTATTTTTGTGCTGAGTTTGAGGTAGATCTTGTTTACTTGTTCCTAGCTAATCTCCTCATAACAAGTAGACTGTTAGAATTTACATTTGTTTAAAGAATAACTTTTTGACAAAACTGCTCTGATTGTAGTGCCACCCAGTGGCAAACAATTGTTTTCTTTAACTCTGGCTGATTCATTACCTTACCTATGAATGTGTATAAAGTGTTAATTTCTGCCCAAATGCTATTAGAAAAAATGGTACTGAACTGCAGATATCTAGCGTTTTATTTGTTTCGTGTATCTATGACAAGTATCTTTCCTTGGCAGTCCTTGGTCAAGCTCTTGCCATAAGCTACATGTTCTACTAAATTCGAGACTCAGAAAGTTGATTAGGTAAATTGAATGAAGAACAATAAGAGATCAAAGCCATCAAAGAAGGAAGATGAAGATGAGGACACCATCTGGTGGTGGTTTTCTCATAAGGGCATCACCGCCTCATTCCTTTGTATCAGTTTGTTCGCGCTTTTAGTAAGAGTAGCCGTATCCATACACCCTTATTCTGGTGCTGGCAAGGCACCCAAGTATGGGGACTTTGAAGCACAGCGGCATTGGATGGAGATCACGCTCAATCACCCAACGAGTGAATGGTATCATAATAGTTCCTCCAATGACCTAAGCTATTGGGGACTTGACTACCCTCCTCTTACTGCTTATCAGAGTTACTTCCATGGCCTTTTCCTCAGAAAATTCCACCCCGAATCTGTTTCACTGTACACTTCCCGTGGCCATGAGTCCTATCTTGGGTGCGTACTTTAGCATATTAGTTTTTCTTTATCAGAAGTAGTTGAAAAGCACGTAAAAAAGATGTGGTTTTTAAATGTTCAATCTTTGCAATCTTGAAGCTAGTGAAAACAAGACAGAATCAGAATCTAGAATTCTAATATATTCCACCAAGTTCAATATGGTTTTAAGAAGTTTGTTCTTGCAATATCGAAACCAATGTGCACAAAAATAATATAAGAAATTAAATAATTTTCAATTTTTTTGGAAAGTATTATTCTGACTTCTGAGAACACGACCTACACTTTTTTTCTTCATTCCGTTAATTATAATAAATTCCACCATTCCTTATGGTTTATATACATTCATTCTTTGCAATCTGAAAACCAGTGGAAATGAGAACAAAATCAGAAATTATAATTCTGAGAACATGGCTCACACCTTTCTTCTGATCCATTTTGTTAAACTTTTAGCATATTCCACCAAATGTTTTAGCTGCTGCAATGATTTCTTTGCAGAAAGCTGTTGATGAGGTGGACTGTTTTGTCCTCAGACGCAATGACATTCTTTCCTGCTGTTCTCTATTTTATCATTGCATGCTATTCAGGCCGTCGTAGTAGACAGAAAAATAAAAGTGATGTCCTGTGGCATGTTGCAGTTATTTTGCTTAATCCATGCCTGATTCTGATTGACCACGGCCACTTTCAGGTGTCGAATGGAACTTCCTCTTTACAAACATTTGTTTTTGTTTTACAAAATCTAAAATGTGGGCTTTTCGCGCATGAGAAGCTTTTATTTTGAGGATTCTTTTTTTTTTTTTTTTGGAAATTATTATTTAGAGGATTCTACATAAGTGATTTTGTTAAATTTGAAAAAGTAAAAAATTCTATGATTCTGTTTGTTCGGTACAAGTGTACAACCGAATTAAGCTCCTTAACATGTGCCAATGGTGCACAAGTTAGTAAGAACACTTCTTTATGATCCTACAGAATGAATTGTGTGAAAGTTATTCATTATTCTTATTTGATTTCTTTCCAGTACAATTGTATTAGCTTAGGCCTTGCCGTTGGAGCTTTTGCTGCAATCCTTTCCGAGAAAGATCTTGTCGCTTGTTTCCTGTTCAGTTTGTCTCTCAATCACAAACAGGTGTTGATACCTTACATGCACACTATTTTGTTTGTTATTGTTTTTGCCATGTGATATTTCATGCTCACTCTTGCCATTACTAATTTTCTTGTAACATGTAGATATTTCATGCTGATTTCAGTGGCTGATATATGTGCCAAAAAATTGTTTTCACTTGCAGATGAGTGCTTATTTTGCCCCCGCATTTTTTGGCCATCTTTTGGGCAAATGCATAAGGCGTCGAAGTCCAGTTTTTGAGGTCTTAAAACTAGCCTTTGTGGTCTTAGGTTCATTTGCTCTTGTTTGGTGGCCATATTTGCATTCAGTTGACTCGGTTTTGGAGGTTTGCACATGTTCTCAACCTTGTTATTTCCTCGGTGGTTTTTTGTTTTCTTCTCTGTTTTCCCCGTCTTGTCATCTCAAATGATCTTCTCTTTGCCTTATCCCTTAATTTGTGTAAATTCATTTCTTCTTGTTTGGTATCTCATTATATTATTAGTTTGGTACTAAGTTAGCCCATGGATTCAGGTTCTCTCACGCCTAGCTCCATTTGAGAGGGGTTTGTATGAGGATTATGTCGCTAACTTCTGGTGCACCTCGTCAATCCTAGTCAAGTGGAAAAGATTGTTCACCATTCCATCTCTAAAGATGATTAGTTTCGGTGCAACTGTTTTTGCCTTCCTACCTTCAATGGTCCAACAGATATGGGCTCCCAGCAAACAAGGCTTCCTATATGGGCTGCTTAATAGTTCTCTCTCATTCTATCTATTTTCATATCAAGGTTTGCTTAAATTACCTCTTCTTTCCTTCATTTGTTTATGTTAAAACTTGCTATTTGCATGTGACTGCATTCTCGTAATCCCACTTCTTTGTTTCAAGTCCTTAAAATTTCAAACCATTGTTTGTGTGCCTGTAAAATGTTTGCAAAAGGGCCACTCTAGAAGACATTGGCATTCAATTGTTTTGGAGAGAGACGAGGGATAAAAATGCGCATAAAGTGAATTGAAAAAAAAAATTATATCAATTTTGTAGATTAACCATTTACTATTTTAAAAACAGTGCACGAGAAGTCTATTCTGCTGCCATTGATACCAGCAAGCCTCTTGGCGATGGAAGAGCCTTTTCTTTACAAGTGGATGGTGCATTATGCAATGCTGTCCATGTTCCCGTTGCTATGTCGTGATAAGTTGATTTTGGCATATACATCTCTCTACCTTCTATATTCCCTTCTTTATCATGCACCTGGTAGACGACGAGAAAAGAAGAAGGCTGCACAGTCCACCTTCAGTGTGAAACTGATTCTGATTGTGTTTCTTTTTTTGGGTTCCATCGTTCTTCATCTCGTGTATTTGGTCATGCATCCGCCGGAGAAGTATCCTTTTATTTTTGAAGCCATGATTATGCTTCTATGTTTCTCTCAGTTTGTGTTAATAGCCGGGTACACCAATGTGAAGCAGTGGACATTAGTGAACGATAATAAAGCTCTAGAAAGTGCAAAAAAGAACCTCTGAATTGTTTGATTTCGGGATCATCGTCCCATGCTCATTAAGTTTATAATGATTGTAACTTTTTCCCCCATGAGATAAAAGTGTAGAAGCAGCACCCTATTTACTTTGGCCAACACTTTTTATTTTTTATTTTTGTTCCCAGATAGTTGATTATGAATTTTACTTTTCCTCTTTTATTTTTGTCATTTTCCTATTTCTTCCATTGAGCGTTCATGCTGTACTGCAATTGAAGTTAATCACTACATGCGACCAATTTTGTTATTGTTTCATTGAAATTGAATTATCTGTAGGTTTCTGTTTTTTTTCCCTTTGTGCTTTTTATCCCCTAGAAAGCAAAAGGCACTTTTTGATGTTCTGCTTCGAAGCCATGTTACTTTGGTCTTCTCGTTGTTGTTACATGAAGAAAAACAAGTATGGAGTGCTACTTATAAGGGTACTCGTGTGAGCATACTTTGTGATGTATAGTCATCGGGACCATGGTATTTTCACATTAAATTTTGCGACAGCCTAATTTTTATGTTTATCGAATCCGGTATGTTAATACTGATGTTGATAATCTTACAAGGAAGCATCAATGTAAAAATGGTTACGGCATTAAGACACCAGCTGGAATCTGACATCTCACTAGCAAGTAGAGTTATTCATTTAACCTGGGGGATTGTACCTGGTTGGACTCGTCGGAGTTGTGGGTAGCGGACACAAACGTTTTGTGTATCTGGGGTTTGAGAAGGGAAGTGTGTCACCCTTGCACGCATGTACTCATTGGGTACGTAGGTCAGGGGTGAGTGCAGGTCGGGTCTACCCACATGATAGTTGACTAACATGGTATGTCAATCGAGTAACCATAATCTTTTCTGCTCTTGGCCAGCTTGCGGTTCTGAGTTGCAGACTCAGACCCAACTCGTACCCAGCGTTGTACAAATCCAATGAAGTGTGGGTACGGGGTCTGCCTCCATTGGATCCGTGGGACTGCTGGTGGATTCATAAATATGCGGGTCAAGTGTGCACTCCAACTAGCCGATTGCTTGTAAATTAGATATTGTCCATTAATTTGATTCTAACACACCCCCTAAAAGTTTGGAACTAACAATAATGTGTGAAAGTGCTAGAAGCCAATGGGATAAGTTTAATCACTCACCTATATGCTGACTTTAGGTTCTTGAAATAGGGTGGGTACAAATTTGGGAGCAAAATTAGTTTCTCTTTTGTACAATATTCCACTTGAGTAATTAATTACTCTAGTTATTATATAGAAACTAAAAGCCTAGGACTGCAAAAAGGGGGTTACAAAAGTAATATAGCCAAACTCTGTAATTGTAGCTAGTTTTGACCTTTTGGCCTTTAGCATTTAATAAGATGATAAAAAGTGTTAGCGTAAATGAATATACTCCGAACTTGTGGGCAGCTTGTTATTCATCTGATACCCTTACTATTATAGTGCATTGCATGCATGACTATGATACAAAAATTTTACTAAATATCAACATATCTTATAAATTCACTTTCATACTTCAAAACTAAACCATATTATAAATATTTTCTTCTTTTTTTTTTTTTTGGAAATTTAATTATCGTTTATCAAAATTTACTAGCCTTTATTATTTTAAGAAAAATGAAAATTTATATAAAAATATAAAACTTTATAACATTTGGTAGTAATTTCCAACAGACCTTCTTTCTTCTGTTTTATTTCTTCCCTATTATTACCCACGAAATGTTCTTTTTTATTGAATTTTTTTTTGTTTCTAAAAGAAATTTCTTGTGGTACCAATTAATGTATTTGGGCTACTTGATTTTAGTGGTGGATGCATGACGTTCGGGTTGGAGTCTCAATTCTATTCTTTAATGAAATGGGATAAATATTTTTCATGCAGCATTGAAAATTTTTGAAATTTGTATAGGTAATTTACAAAAACTTCTGAGGTCGGGTTCACCACGCCTGTGCCCTCGCTTGGGACCGCGGATGCTTAATTCACCTCTGTTTGGCTATGTAAGCAAATAGTTCTCTGATCCAAATGAAATGAATAATCTTAAACAATCTTGCGATTTGTTACAATAAGTAGATTCACATGTGTATCTAGCGACGGACTCATTCACTCGCTGGTAGACAATGTAGTAAAGCGGCACCCGATAGCAAAGTATACCGGCCTCTCATGCAACTTCTCAGGTCATCTGATATGCGGCAATATTTGTGTAGAATAGGTATGTAAATTTTGAATATTTTATGATGTGTATTACTCAGGCCCAATATCTCTGATTTCAAACTGCATAATTAACTTGAAAATAATTGAATTTGACCCTCCCAACAAAAAAATTGGTCACTAGCCACATGTATTCAACGATATTTGGATTATATTTCAACGCAATTACCAAATTATGGGGATACAAATAAATCTAATCGTTTGAGAACAAATCTGGGCTTGGTTCGTCAAATGCGCTGCTTGGACTCGTTCATTTAATAATGAGTCGAGCCTGAACAACAGAATAAGGCTCGTTTAGGATTTGGCTTATTAGATTCATGCATTTGTATGTATATGGTAGCCCAAATATCAAGCCTAGGAGGGGTTAATTAATTTTCAATAAAAATACTTATTTAAAAATAATTTCTTCTCAAATTTTCTTTTTGACAACTTATTTGATTGTGTGTAGCAAGAATAAATATGTGGAATAATAAAAGATAGAGAAAATAACACGATACCCAATTTTTATACTGATTCGCCCAAAAATCGATGTAATTCCCTACCTTCAGTCTACAAGCCTCCCCTTGGATTCCTTTATATATAACTTTAATCATCAAAATTACAAGACGTCTGGTCTTCACTGGTGCAAACCAAACCATGTCACCAAATAGCATGCGGGTGCTATCCAACCATTTAAATAGAGTAGCTTGTAGATGCTATTCAACCGTTTATAATGAATAGCTTGCGGGTGTCATCCAACCATACACGAATACGCTTACGGGCAATACTCAAACCATATACAAGTAGGCCTGCAGGAACTACTCAAATCAGTCCTATCTTAAGAGTTTATACACAACTCTTTAATAAGATTGGTAAAAATCTTATAAGATTGAGTTTGAATATGGATTTATAACTCTCAATCTAACAAGAATCCTCTCCAAAATAATATAAATGAATAGCTCTAGGATGTATAATCTCACACCAAAGATTATGGACATGGAGGTTGTTTGGATCAAATTTTGAGTATGGAAGATGATGAGAATATATCTTATGAAATGGAACCTTGTTTATATAGGAAATAAGACTTGAAATTTTGAATATGTAACTGTTGTGATTTGATTTTTTGCATCTTTTCACAAATTTCAAATCATAAAACACATCATTTTGGTGTTGTATCGGATGGTCGGACCTAGGAGTGCTCCACCAAACTTAGATGGTCTTCTGGCCAGACTTGTGTATGTTCAATATTACCTCCCGCTGGCCGGACCTAAGGGATTTCTCTGTTGAACCAAGTGGGGTCCATAGCCAGACCTATGCCTTAACCAAATTTTCGATATAGTCTCCACCTCATTCTTCTGTTGGCCGGTTCTAATACCTTTATGAGCCAATTCTAAAACTTTTGAACATGTCTTGATCATTTCTTAGCTAACATTCGATCTTCAGACTTGCATTACGATTTTATGCTTTCTGGACTATTTGATCTCCAATCTTGAGATTCAATTCTTCAATTTTCTTGGCTCTTTGATTGTCAAACTTTGTAATACTTTGATTTAATCTCATCGCCTATTTTTTCTTCAAAAACTCATTAGAAACATTAATTCACCATAGAGAATTGAATTTATTTATTTACTTTTATATTGATTTCTTATCATCAAATATTTTAAATATATTTTTCAAAAGTAGATATTTAAAATTAAGAGCCTTAATTTACTTACATAAGCACATATAGGTCAAATTCAATGTAATCAATTAAAAGAAAAATTTATCCTCTTACTAGAATAATACATTTTTAAGTAACTTTACTCTTGTTGATTATAATATTAAGTTGAAAATTTTTACGTAAGTCATTATTTGATATATATGTTAGCACGAGGTTAGTAGTTGGCGACTATATAGCAGATTCAAGTTAATGATGGTTATCTAAAAAATTAATAGATCAACAAAAAATAATATCTATAAATCCAAAAAAACAAAATTATTCATAAACAAACCCAGGCTCGGCTTGGGCTCATACAAGATGAGTTTGAAAAAAAAATAGGCTCATTAAGTAAATAAGTCGAGTTTGAGCAGATCATGTAAACTAATAAATCAAGCATGAATAGGTCAAAATTTGGCTCCACTTGACTTATTTCCAACTCAATCGCATTATTTTAAATGGACACTTGTGGGGGACCAATTCAACCCTCAGATTCAGCTTTCCACGAAGGTTAGATAAAAGATGCTGGCTCATGTTTTGTCTATGATCCCTCGCCAACGGAGATTGATCTAAATCTTTACTAACCAAACCTTCGGCGTCTTTCATATAATTTTGAAAAACAAATTAAGTATTCTATGTTTCAGTATAAAAATTATTTTATACTATTTCAAAAATTCCGTAATAATTTCTAATATTTTATAATAATTTATGCGATGCCCAATATTTAATTTTTAATTTCTTGTCCCGCTTCTCCGTTGGGTTATCAATGTTCTGATACCCTACACTTGGACAAGTTGTGCCACAACTGTCTGAACAGTTGTTATACATATACACGTGTACCGGATAATAATAATATAATAAAAGCTATTCCTTCCATATTTTTAAAAGAATAAATCCACTTCACTTTTCACATAAATTGAGATTTTTTTTTTTATAAATATAGTTAAAATATTAAAATTTTATTTTTTTACTAATAAGAATATGAAAAGTGGTAATTATTAGCAAAAACAATATATTTCAGTAAAAAATTTATTTAAGATAATTTTAAAAAACTAATAAAAAGAAAATTGAGCGGATGATGTACTTGTTTTCTTCAAATAAAAAGTAAACTGAAAACACTGCTCACTTAATTAACATCAGACGGGTTCACGCCACGTGTCAATGTGGTTGGAGGTTGAACGCTGGATACAATCATTACCGTTGACGTGTTCTAATGTTGACCTACACCTACAAACTCTGTATTTATTTCCTCTCTTTAAAAAAAAAAAAAAAGATATTTTCTTTTCTGTTGGCCCCTAATTCCTCTTGCTATCCCCTTTATCAAATTCTAATTTTGGTAACTATATATTAGTGGATAACTTACCTGCAAAAACTAATTATTAAGGGAAGAAAATCTAAAATATATAGACCATAACATATTGATAACTTGCATCATCGATTCGAAATCGTTACAGTCTGTTTCTATCAATTGATAAACGTGACTGTAATTTTTTTTCGTGGTCAACTATTGTTTATTAATACTACAAAAATATTTTGGTTCAATGATACTATAAGCTATATTATCATACTCAATAGACTTACTGTAGGAACTCGGGAGATGAGTTCTTAAAATAATAATAATAAATAAATATATGAATGAAGAGAAAAGAAAATAATACATCTACATCTACGCCATTCACATCGCATCTATCCGCCACTGTAGGACAATCCTACGTATATTCTACAGTATGATCATCAACAACATATATATAAACAATTACGCTAAAAAGAAATGAGGAAAATCAGCACCAACTCTACATTATATATATATGTTAGTAAATAAAAGTAAATTGTTTGTTTACTTGTACAACACTACAAGTTGTATGCTTGTTAAAAATAAAAATGAAATGAATGTATGCATAGGTTTTTCGTCTCTCATAAAGGAGCAGGAATTTATCTATATATTCGCCACGCTACAATCTACGTCTGCGCTACAAAATAAGATACATAGTTCTGCGCTACAACAACTATGCTAAAAATATGTACAATATGCCCGAGTATCTAATGATATTTTGTCGTTTCACTACGTGTCTTTTCGTCTACGCCTATTTTACACCTATGTGACATATCAATTCACGTCAAGTGGTGTACATATATTCTACGCCTATTAAACATATCTAACATGTCCAATTACAACACATTACCATATCGCAACCTAACATCCCATTTACGCATACATACAGACAAAGTCGCCAAATTTATAATAAAGTTTATTGGCAACTGTTCCTCTAACGTCCCATTCACGCATACATACGGAAATCGAGACGAATCAAACGAAAGGGACAAAAGAAAAACTTACATAGAAATGATCTCTACGATACGAGGATGAAGAATCTCCACATTTTATTCTGATCCGAGCAACATAGCTAGATGAAATCAAGCCTTGAGTATGAGAAAAATGAGCTCCCCACCCCTTTCTCTTACTAGATTTCGGAAATAGAATAAAAGGAATGAAGAAGACAAGTGTTTGGTCCGTGCACTTAAGTTAGTCAACACTAGTTGGATTGATCGATCTGACAAGTTTGATCGATCCAAAAACACCTGGATCAATCGAAACCATTGAAATTTTTTATCCAAACACCTTGGGCCGACAACTTTCGGAATCACTCTAATAGAAGTGTCTGACAACTTTCGGAATGACATTTGAGTACCTGAAATTGATCTATACTATTTTATGTGACTACCAACAAACCATGTCTGCACACTGCATTTCTACATTAACCAACCCTAACTATGCCACGCGACTATGCACAATGCACCACATATATACATATACTCCACACATACTATGCAATAATTATATTATAATACAATACTTAATATTATTTTGAAAGTGAATTTTAATCGAATTTTCAGGACGTTACACTTACAAAATAAGTTTAGGGGATGAAGTGATTGTCTCATATTGGTACTCCAAAGAATATTACAGTTGGGGCTGTAAATTTAATTGAAGAACATCTCTTCTCGTATTAAATTTCTATGGCCTGATTTGGAAATATTGGTGTTTATCAAAATTCACTTATTGAAATAGTTTTAAAAATTAATTCTTAAAGAGGATATAATATTGTGCTTGATAATAAATATTTAAAAGTGGCTACGATGAATAGGTAAGTCAAGTCAATACAACAATTTTTTTCGTTGCAATGGTCAATGAACACAAATTACTGTAAGTTCAGAAAAAATAATTATAAATCAATGACAAATTATTAGTAGCATTTTTTTTTTTTTATCTAAAAACAATTATAGTAATTTTTGTCAATTTATAATAATTTATCCTAAAGACATAATAATTTTGTAAAAAAAAAAAAAATTGCACAATTTCTTGTATTGAGTTGTTTCCGGAAAAATAATGTGGTATTTTGTAAATTGATGTTTTTAAAGTAGATAGGCATTGAGAATGAATAAAATATAATTGATGCTATTTTAGTAATTGAGGACAATCCTTGAGTTATGTCCAAAAATATCCTTGCGAAAGCACCACTTGTTCTAATTTTTTTACTAAAAATCATTGAATATATATATATCCTTGCACAGTAGGCCCACCAGCTACCCCAACCGTTACACCAACATAAAGCTGCATTTATACTTCCGTCCTGCGGGTTTGGAAAGTGATTTCCACCCAACAATTGTCCATCTAATTATGATTTCATATATTGCACCACGTCAATAACAATATTACACGAAACTAATATTATTAAATGGAGTACAATTTCAAGATTTCATATATTGCACCACTTCAATTTCATCAATCCACAGTTATGTTTAAAAAAATAAAAAAGCCAATTAGAAGTGGTAGCTATGTAAAAACCAACTATGAAATCGTAATGAAAACCAAATTGAGTCGCCATTATGTTACTTAGCCACACAAGCTATACTTAGTTGAGGGCCATCTTATCTAATCTCGTCGCAATATTATACCCGGTGCACGTCAGACAAGAGCACAAAAAATTGGTACTTTTATATAACCACGTGTAAAGATTTACTACTCGTTATTATAAATTATTTTCTACATGTTATTCCTCTCATTCATAAATAATTGGGCTAGTTTCTATTTATAAATGATTAAAATTAATTGGACAGTTTTCATTTTAGGTATGTTCAATTATTATAGAATAAATTTTTTTTACACAATTGTCCTTCCCAATCATTAGAAAAAGAGCAAGTCAAATATTTATGAGGATATACTTGCTCATTTACATTCAATTCAAATTTGAATTCGAAATCGTCTAAAACTATATGCTAGACAAAATAATCCAATTATTCAAGGAGCGAGGAAGTAATACCTCACTATGAAATAACTTGTCATTCTGCTATCATAATCATTTTTCAAGCCTTGAAAATAGCTTACCATTCCATACTATTTTCAAATAACCTTATATTTATTATAAAAACTTTTAACCTCACGATTATGAAAAATAAAATAAAAAACTAGTAACTTCACAACGTCCTTTGCACCTTTTTAAATATAAATTATATTGGGTAACCTAACTTTTCCATGTCAAACTTTTATTGTTGTAGTCTACAATTTTCCATATGGTGCACAGATGATTTTCTGGTTGGAGTTCCAGTCCTTTTATTCTATATACGTACCAACCTTTTCTTTTCTCTGAAGAGCCGCACAGTTGCTTCTTCCAAACATTTCAAATTTTGTAAAAAAAAAAGTTTATAGAAATTTTAGAAATCGGAACCATAACCCCTTTTCTTTTGATCCGTCAACATTCGTACATACTTGGTTTCCCCTAGTAAATCCCATTTCAAGTGCACTTTGGTTCAAACTCACCAAGCCCCTTATCTCAATTTATATGGATTGTCCATGGAGCAACTTTAAGTGAAATATTTATCCAGTAATTATTGGTGTGCCGGAAAATGAACTTTTTATGGTCATATACATACATATATATACATATTTATATATATATATAGTTTGACCAGTGATGACTTTAGAAATTTTTGTCATTGGTGGGTTCAAAAAAGTTGGACTTACAACTATGGGTTCAAAGTTGTATTTTAGTGGGTTCAATTACTAATTTTTTCCTAAAATCTAATATCTATATATATATAATAAAAAAAAATTTAGCTAGTGGGTTCAGGTGACTCTCCTGGCCAAGCCTTAGAGCCGCCCCTGAGTTTGACTACTATTTTCTTGGGACCTGGAGGTCTGCTCGGCAAGCTGCTAGATAGACTATACCAATCAAATTTGAGTCATTTATTTTGAAATTAATATATGAAATTAAATTGATTTATTTTTTATTAAATTTTGTAAGAAATCAATCACATATTTAAAAATAAATGCCAGTCAAACCCTTGTGAGTCTGATTGATAGCATAATTAAGTCATGTACTTTTATTGCCCTGTACATAGAGTTTCTATTACTGAATGTAAGACAATATCACATATCCATTTTTGTTGAGTTTTTTACTCGGCCGGAAAAGGTTAGCATATTATGATCCATTTGTGTCCATACTTGCATACATGATACATTTAATATAATTTGCAATATAAGATGGCGAATTAGTCAAAATATTTTTAATAATTCGCTATATGAAATAGAGAATTATATAAATAGTAATTCATCGTATTATACTGCAAAACATTATTTAAATAATTACATAGTTCCGCATACACTAAGGCGAATTGTAACATAACAAAACAGCCCCAGCGAGCGAGGAGATCGATTTTTTCAAACACATGTGGTCTACACAACACCCTTTCTATTATGACCCTCTATCTTGTCGTCGTAGCTGATGCTTGCCGCCGCAGCGTGGTCGTCATGCTATGGCAGCCTCGATGTGCCGTTTGCTGCTGTGCCCTGGTCGGACCTAAAAATTGCAGATGTCATTATGGGCAAATAAAACTTGAGATTCGCTATTCAAAGTGGCAAACTGTATTGGACCTAATTCGCTATTGCGTTGGCGAATTGCTTAAAATAATTTTTACATTTCGCCATATAGTATGACAAATTATATCAGATGCATTATATTCGTAAATATAGGCACAAATGGACCAAATACGTAATAATAGAATCTACCTGTACGGGCTGCGTAAAAAACTCCTTTTTTGTTACTATTGTGCTTCAATTGACTCAGTACCTATACCAAAACTTTTTCACTTATTATGGTAAAAAAAATATATATATTCTCTATATTTCTTAATATCTGTCGTTTTAGAAATTTGTTTTATTTTTTTTAATTGTTACTTAAAAAACCAATGAAGTATTAATTATTCTTTTTCTATTTTTACACCTATTAATTGATTATAGTATGGTGTTTTGAGTATTTAATGAAGAGTAATAAAATAAAATATTATTATTTTCTTTAAAATTGAGATCAATTAATAATTGTCTTAATATATGTGCCACAATCTAGAATAATAGTTGTTAAAAATGAACGGGAGTATGTACTATGAGTTTAGCTTCCATCCACGTCGGTATAGAATTTTTGTACACCATTGAACTTGAATGAATGATATATACCTACTTTAATATGTAGGAGCCACCAAATAGACATACATGTCATCTATTCAAGCCCGTTGGCGTATGAAAATCAATACACGTTGATAGATTAAAATTAAATTAATGTACTATTACTTCCCAATCAATTTTGTTGGGGTATGGACCATATGAATTAATTTGTTACCTACCATATTACAATTTGATTATGACGCCACAAATCAGATAAGCAATACATTTGGTTGGGAAGTAACATATTGATTTGTAAACACGACGAAAATCGGATATTTCCCCCCAAATTATTATCAGTACGTTGGCCTTGTAAATTAATATGTTACCTACACCATATGATTTACATATTAATTTAATCCCGATTTGGGATATAACTTTGATTTAACTTTTTTTTTTTTTTTTTTTTAAATTGAGTTAAATTCATTTACCGATACACTGTTAGTCTTGTTTTAATTTACCCTATATCATTTTATTCGGTAAATTAATTCAACTCAATGGCTAACACCATTAGTTATTTATTATAAAAAATTCATTCTTAGAGTGGAATAGTAGATTCATAGAACATGTCTCAACTCTAAAAATTATTTTGTAAGTTTTTAGCATTTTCTTTTGATTGAATTTTTGTAATTTGTAATTTTATAAATGTAAAAATTGGAATAAAATACTTTCTCTGCCAGATTTTTTTAATTTAAAAAAAAATATTGTAGAAAAAGATTTAGACACGATTATTTTTTAATCCAAATTCTAAAATGCATCTTTTTTTACGAATAGTTTAACAGTGTTAACTATTAGGTTCAATTAACTAACTGAATAAAAGAATATGAGATAAATTAAATAAATTAAAAGATATAAAATAAATTAAAACCAGACTAAATGGCCGGGAGATAGAATGGAATTTATCCTATAACTTTTACGCATGCATGTACTAATAAAATGGCCCGTGCTTTGCACGGGTCAATATCTTTTCCATTGTGACAATATTCATCATGGATTATAAATTGTTCTTAATTTGTTAGCATGCTAATTATTTACATGATATCAAATTTCAATCTTACTACAATATTATAAAGTTTGGTAAGAAATTTGTTGCAAATTTTTTTTTCTTTCTCTTCATACAAAATGTTTATGTTTGGAAGTAAAGATAAAATTTCGAATCCTATTCAAAATTGACTCATGATACATAATTTAATAAGAAACTACTGCAAAATAGACTAAGTCAAATATCAATAGTTCAAAATTTCAAAAAATTTGTACCAATTGAAATCGACTAATGACTTGATTTTGAATATTCTAATAATTTGAGGAAAATGTACTAAAAAATAAAAATGTAATTAAACATTCCTCAATGTACTAAATGGAGAAATAGGTAGTTCATGGTTCAAAATATATAAAATGAGTTAGTATATTATGAGCTACATTTCTTTTTTCTAATGCACTGCAATATTTGTATATGTTTATGTCAAACTATATATTCGCAACGTTAGTAAGCCTATGATATCTTTCTGAATTAAACTTCATCAACCAATAATATATGAATATTTTCATATTAATGAATTTGGAAACATATCACGTGTGACTATGTGGTGGTTCTTCATTGTGTAGATGGAAATATGTTACATATCGAAGGCTAATATTTTTTTTTATTATTATATCTTTGTATTGCCATTCCCAGAAATAATTCCAGTAAAATTTCCAAGTTAAGGAAAACGGCTAGAGAATATATCCTATGATCAAATTTTAGAGGTGTAAGTGTAGCTCAAGATATTAACTTAATAAGCGTAGTTGCATTGATCCTAAATATGAAGGATATTTGTGTGATTTACAATTCTATTGGCATCCACTATACTTTTGGTATCATATTACTATTGGCACCATACTAATAAGGTTGGATTTAATTTATTCTATTGGTACCACACTAATTATCTCTAATACCACACATCATCTTAACACACATTATCTTATTTCTCTAAATCCTAATTTCTTCAATCAATATACTCTCTCTCTAATATATATATTTTATCCTATTTTGAATAATTTATTTAAGATTTTGATGATCAAATATATGTTTTTCAATAAAACTAATATACATACATATCTATATATATCTATATATATGTACACATCTCAATTTGTATCTATATTACCGAAACTTAGAATTTGCTTAATACACAAAAGAAAAAGTTCAATTTTTTTTATCTTAATTGGTTTATTAAATATAAATTATTAGATACTTTCTATAAATTGTCTAATACCCACAACTAAATATTCAATATTTTTTTTATCTGGGTTGAGTGATAGATACATAATTGATTGATTGTCATAATGGAATTTTGGGGTTTATTTATTATTTTGATGGATTTGTAAAATGGTACTGAAAGTGTGAGTGAGAAGTGTTCATATCATCAAATATTTTAAAATGTCAAGAATAATATTTTAAAGTATTCTGGCGTCACCATAAATATGAAGGCCTAATTATTTTAGAAATTGATTACAACTATGTGAAATTGGTGTCGGCTGTGTGAAAGTAATAATTTTGTTGAAAATTTAAAATTTTTTATTTGTAAAATTCTTTCATTAATGTTTTATAATTATAATCTATTAGTTGCCCTTTTAAATTTAAAAAAAAAAATTGTGTCATGTGCTAATAATTATTCAATGTGGTGCCAATAGTAATTTGAATTAAAAATTAAATAATGTGTTAAAAGTAAAATAGTGTTTGCCAATAAAATTGCCCTAAATATAAGGCCAAATATCAAAGATAGGGGCAATTATCAAAGGGTAAAGTTTATTTTGCCTCCTATCATCTGATTCTTGTTTTAGTTTGCCCCTTATCCATTCGTTTGTTTCAAATTACCTCATATCGTTTGCAATCTAGTTCAATTTACCCCATTTAATTTTAATTTGTTAAAATTTACTCCCTATACTTTTAAAATTGTTATAATTTACTCAAATCTTTTTGTCTTACTTCAATTTATCTCCTATCATTAATAGATTTAACTTAAATCAATAATAACTTATTGAACTAATAACATAAAATTTCTCAATTTGTGTTTTAGTGTGTAAGGGGTTTAGTTAAGGGAGAGATGATTTGTTTGACACATATTTTTAAATTTTTATAAATTACTAATTATTGAGATAAAATTACTAAATATTATGATAGAAGATGCATTTAAAAAGTTATATGACCTATCAATATCCATTTTTTAACAAAAACATTTCCACTTACTTATAACTGTTATTTCAATCACTTATTATACTTGTATAATGAAACATAATAACTATAGGAGCAAATTAAACGTTGCAAAAAAGATATGGGTAAATTGAAACGAGTCTAAAAGTATAGGAAATAAATTACAATAACTAAAAGAATATGGGGCAAATTGAACCTAAACTGTAAACGATAGGATGTAATTTGAAACAAATGAAAAAATAGGGAATAAATTAAAATGAACCTCAAAAGAGAGTGGGCAAATTGGATTTTACCCATTATCGAAAATACCTTGAGATAGGACGTTTTATCAATTTAGACATAATTAAAAAGTACTAATTTTATCAATTTCCTCCGTAATTTTATAAAAGAAATAAAATGAAACCTTGGTATTTAACTTTTTATCAATTTAGTAATGAAAAGTATCCATTTATCAATTTCCTCCTTGGTTTTTTAAAAGAAATAAAATAGATCCTTTTGAAATAATTTGGACTATTTAGCCCTCGCCATAGAATAAATTTTCAATTTCAAATTCACATCAGATTAAAATTAATTTTTATAAAGTTCTATGTATAAAAGAATAATTACAATGAAAAATCTTATATAGTTCAAGGAAAAAAATTATTTCTTATTTACTAATTTAATAATTATGTATAATATAATAATATTAATATTTATTATATTATATATATATTTTTATCAATACTGTATTTTAATTATTTTTTCCAATATTATTTTAATTTAATTTTTTCTTATAAAAGGGAAAAAGACAAAAAAATTTCCATTTTATAAACATAGTATAATAGTAATATTTTAGTACAGTGTTAATTATTATTTTTTAATTACTCATATGCTAATACTTTTTTAAAATTATACTACTATAATATATGAATAAATAATAATAAATTTAATATTATTTTATCAAAAATTAATCTAAATAATAATAAAAAAATGGGATGAAATTTTAATTTACAGTATACAAACAATCGGTTTATGATATATTAATAATTATATTCAATAATGCGGCTCTTGACTTGTCATGATATTAGGTGGTTGAGTAGCTGACTGATAACACTCACCTCGTAGTTAGGAGAATGATAAAGTTGATTGAACTCACTCAAGTGGAGAGATATGCTCAAATTGTTTACATATATACTCACCGTACACAAATTATTATATAATATGTTATTTTTAAATTTTTTAAATATAATAATTTAATATTTTGAT